>PVJC01001451.1:32308-93781 GCA_004026665.1 Murina feae
GGGGGGGGGGGGGGGGGGGGGGGGGGGGGGGGGGGGACTTGAGGCTACTGAAGGTTGAAGTCAGTGTGCTGAGTGAGTGGTAGTTGGGATGAAAGGCAGGAGCCACTAGCTGACCATGTAGTACCAGCATCATGGCCTCTTTCTGGCTTCTTCCTCTCTGGAGAGAGATTGGTGTGATGGGCAGGGCTTTGAGAAACAAACAAAAAAAAGCCTGGATCGAGTCATAGTTCTGGAACCTTGGGTGAGCTGTGAACACTTCTCTGAGTCTGGAAAATGGAGTTATTATGTCATGGAGTTGTGGGGAGTATCAAATTCCATACTTGATATGAACATGGCATCCCCATGGGGGTTATTATTAGTGACTAGAGGCCTGATACACAACAATTTGTGCACTGGGGGGGGCGGGGGTGGCAGGTCCCTCAGCCCGACCTGTGCCCTCTCACATCCTGGGATCCTTTGGGGGATGTCCACCTGCTGATTTAGGCCACTCCCTGGGGGATTGGGCCTAAGCTAGCAGTCAGACATCCCTCTGGCAGCCTGGGAGCCCTCGGGGGATGTCCACTTGCCAGCAGGCCTAAGCTGCAGTAGGACATCCTTAGCACTGCTGAGGAGGCAGGAGAGGCTCCCACCACCACCGCTGTACTGGCAGCCATCAGCCTGGCTTGTGGCTGAACAGAGCTCCCCCTGTGGGAGCACAATGACCACCGGGGGGCAGCTCCTGCATTGAGCATCTGGCCCCTGGTGGTCAGTGTGTGTCATAGTGACCAGTCATTCTGCTGTTAGGGTCAATTTGCATATTATCCTTTTATTATATAGGATTCTTCTGAGAAGTTGTAAAATGCCTCTCCCACTCACTCCCTAATCATATTGGCAAACTTTCCTGCCAAATTATTGTCATGCTTTGGATCAATGTTGCTCCAAACATTTTTTAAAGAGGCGCCAATCTACTACACAGATTACCATCACAGGAAAGCACCTTAGTGTTATTTCTAATAAATGAAAGCATGAGGAGAAACGTTCTAAAAACCTTTGTTCTTATATGTAAGAAGTTCAGGAGTAAGTTTACACTGTGAGTAACAGAGGTAGCTGAATCTGTGACTTTGAAGACCCAGAAACCTTGCCCTCTGTCCCCACGAGCCTGCTCACTTCCTCCTGGAAGTATTTGATGGTGCTGATTAAGCACTAATTTTAATAAGAAAACACAGGATACCACAGTTCTCCAGGAGAGAAAAACAGCAGAGAGAGGAGCTCTGTGGATACTGAATATGAAATATCTCTTCACAATTTTGCTGAACATTGCCCCATTAAATATCGTCCCCACAGTAGAGATGGCTGTAAAAACCATTTGTTGAGTCCCCACTATGTTCCAGGCACCATGTGGCAACTAACATACTTTGTCTTTCTTCTCCCTTATAGCACCTATCATAATAGTAGTGAAGTCACCATTGTTATAATCCATTTAATGTGTGTCTCTCTCAGGGAGGACAGCTCTCACTATGGGCCATGTCTGTGCTGTTCACTGTTGATCGCCTACATCTAGCATAGTGTATATGGCATATGGCAATGCATAGTAAATGCTCACTGAATGAATGAATGAATGAATGAATGAGAGAACGAATGAATGAGCTACAGTCCTTGCAGCAAAGTTGCAAGTCAGGCAGCGCTATCTCCATTTTTTCAGATAAGGAAATGGATACTTAGAAAAGTTGGATGGCCTTCCAATGAGAGCAACTTTGTGGTGCTGGGAACCAAAACCAATACTGTTAATTCCAAACACATTTGTTCTCTCAGCTACCAAAGTGAATGACGTTACGAGTGAGAGCCTCCATTGGTTGCTTTGCTGGGGTTGCGTAAACCATTAAGGTACTCCTTTAGCTAGTTCTTAGTTTCCCCATAGTTTGCATCTTTTCCTTTTAGTTTCTCACTCACGTACTTTCTCCTATCTTACTTTGTGTTGCCCTTGCTTAATCGGCCCCTTTATTTTTGCACTGAGCAGAGGGCCCATCCCCACATGACCCCCCTCCCAGTCCTCCTCTCAGCTCTAGTCCCTTCCTCTGCCCCAGGCATCCCAGTCAAGAAGCCAGGATAAATATCATCATGCCTGTGCCACATAATTAACAGCCACCTCAACTGCCTGCCTGGCTAGAGCCAACAAT
This sequence comes from Murina feae, assembly GCA_004026665.1. NCBI lineage: Eukaryota > Metazoa > Chordata > Mammalia > Chiroptera > Vespertilionidae > Murina > Murina feae. The sequence goes on from PVJC01001451.1 coordinate 34,465, forward strand.
AACCTCCTTGTTTGCCAAGTCCAGTGGGCACTCCAGTGTTCTCACCCTACTTGGACTTAATCTGCATCCCCTACTAGTGTCAACTCCCCTGGAAAGCACTTGTGTTCCCAGTCCTACCCCATCTCCTGTGCAGCCTCTTCTTCCCAAATGCTGGTCGGTATTCCAAGTTCTCATTTCATCCTACGTGGTCTCCCTGGGGCACTGCATCGATCCCCTGTGGTTTTGATGCCATCTTTATCCAGAGATTCTCAATGGTAGTGGGCAGAAGGATCGTCTGAGGGAGACTGGGTGCTGATTGGTCAGGTCAAGGAAGAGGGCTGCGTTCACGTGGTTCAGGGCTGGTTGTTCTTTGTTCTCAGACCACGCTCTGAGTTACAGGCTAGTATTTCCCAATACGATGCCCTTCCAAGCTCCAGACTTTGTAATTGGCTTGATGTCTCTCTGGCTGTAGCAGGCACAGCAATGTGCCACCAGACCCCCCTTCAGGGAAGGCCTTTCTGTCCCAGTTGCAGGAAGTTCTGCCCACATCCAGCCTTCAGCTGTCAGCCTCTTCCAGAATTGCCTCGGCTGCAGAGGACCTTCTCCTTCAAGGTCATGTCACCATGTCCAATCACCGGTCAGCGCAGAAGTAACAAAGGCTCGGCGACCTCAGCCCAGCCTGGAAGAGCTCTGAAAAGCCATTCTAGCTCTAGAGCTCCCCAGGGGGCGAACTGATGTGCTGGTTTTCTAATGCTGCCTAATATACCATCCCTGACTGTAACGGCTTAACACAAGGACAGCATTTATTTTGCTTATGAATCTGCAGCCAGGCTCCAGGTGGGAGAGGGGTAAGGAGATAGTTCATCTCTGCTCCATTCAGTGTCTGCTGGTGTTTCTTGGGAGTTTGGGGCTGGATGCATGTGAAGGCTGTCACTCACTCATGTGTCTGGCACACTCAAATTGCTGGGCGCTGGAACTGCTGGGCTCCTTGGGCATTTCTGTCTTCTCCTGTGTGGTCTCTCCATGTGCTCTCTCCAGCATGGATGCTTCAGGACAGCCAGACTTCTTACGTGTTGACTCAGGGCTCCTAAAACGTATATCCCAAGAGAGAAAACCAGGCAGAAGCCATATTGCCTTTTATGACCTAGCCTCATAGGTTATGCAGCATCACTCTGGTCAAGCAGTTACAAAAATCCACCCAAGTTCAAGAGTTTGGAGTGTAGACCCTGTCACTCCATGAAAGAGTATCCATGTCACCCTGAAGAAAACGTGTAGGAGGAGACACAAGTTGGTGTGGCCATCTTTGAAAAATATAATCCGCCACAGCAGAGGCCATTATTGTGTCTGCCCAGCAGCTCCATCTCTCCCTCCACCCACTCCTGTCTCCTTTCCTCTCCTTTCTGCAGATGTTGCCCTCAAGAGCACATCTTAAGGCCTGGCAGGCATGGCTCAATGGTTAAGCATCGGCCTATGAACAAAGAGGTCACACTTTGATTCCCAGTCAGGGCATATGCCTGGGTTGCAGGCTCAATCCTTAGTGTGGGGGATGCAGGAGGCGGCTGATCAATGATTCTCTCTCATCATTGAGGTCTCTCTCTCTCTCCCTTCCTCTCTGAAATCAATTTTAAAAATAAATTAAAAAAGAAAAAGAGCACACCTTAAGAAATATTCAGTTCACTAAACTGTGTCTCAGAGCCTACTTCCCAGGAATTCAATCTATAAGATTATCCCCCCAAAACCAACATGTTCAAAGAAAGTCATCATCTGCCTCTCCACCTGCCTGGTCCCACCCCATGTGGCACTACCTCTGTCTAGCGTCCACCCGCTCCCTCAGACACTCTCCACATCCCACCTCTCCCAGACATCTTTCACATGTGTCCACTTCTCGTCTTCCCTCATCCAAACTGCCACCGTCTACCACCGGCCCCATAACCCACCTTCAGTGCCCACTCCTGGCTGCCTGCAGCCCCAACTCCACTTGTTGCCTGACGATCTTCCTAAGCCTCACATTGGATTATTTCCCTTCCCCACTACCCATGTGATAAAGTGATAAAGTCCACCTTTATCACTTTTTTACAGAGAAGAAGGGTGAGGAATAGAGAGTTAGAAACATCGATGAGAGAGAAACATCGATTCAGCTGCCTCCTACACATCCCCCTACGGGTACATGCCCTTGACTGGAATCGAATCTGGGACCCTTCGGTCCACAGGCCAACGCTCTATCCACTGAGCCAAACCAGTCAGGGCAAAGTCCACCTTTCTTAACATGGCCCACGGACCCTCTGTGACCGGCCCTTGCATTCTTCGATGTCCCTCTACCTCACCCCTGCCCATCACACCCCCTCACCCTGAGTCTCTTCCAGCTGTTTGGTTATGAGCATGCTAAAATCTCTGTCCCTTCAGGGATGTTCCCTTGGGGTAGACAGCACTATTTTTCTCCCAAAAAAGAACTACTTACCTTTTATTTTTTGTTCAAATTTTAACTCCTTCAGCAAGCCTCTCCCTGACCCCTAGACTGGGTGAGGGTCTCTGACCTGAGCTCCTACAGTGCCCTTCCGACCATAGCACAACCACACCGCATGGAAGTCACAAGTGTGCCCACCTTCCCTGGAGGCCAGAAGTTCCACCAGGGCAGTGACAGGTCACTGTTCACCAATATAGCCAAGGCCCTTAACCCAGTGGTTGGCTCACAGGGGACACTTGAGCAGATTACTATGTACAGCCAGGCAGGGTGTGCACTGATCAATTCCAGGGGTCCCCAATTGCACACACCGCACTGGGGATGCATCTTCTGGAACAGAAATTTGCCACTGGTGTGCCCCAAGAAGCACCCTGGTGTGCTGCAAGAATTTTTAAAACGTGCAATGCCTGACTATTTAGTTAGGGGCACTGACCTCTCTTTCCTTAGATTGTCAAAAAAAAAAAAAAAAAGATAATAGCCAACACAACAGGAGCCATCTGATGTACACAAATCAAAATTATACCTTTGTATTTTGTCTAATCAGCAAAAAACAGAATCTATTTGTTGGTGTGCTGCAGAATTTTAGTAATCAGTTTGTGTCCCATGAGATGAAAAAGGTTGACAATCGCGGCCCTAGAATTCAGCAGTGCCTGCCATAAACACACAGAGGAATAAATGAATTGTGCTTGCGGGTGGTGCTCTCTGTTCATAGTGAAATTAATGTTTGGCAAAAGGAAAAGAATCCGGTTTCAGCAGTCTCTTGTGAAATGCCAAAGAATGAAACATTTGCAACTAGAAAAAAAATAAAGAAAACACCAGAGCGATGGTTCTCACCCTGGATGCACATTAGCATCACCTGGGGAGCTCTGGAAAAACACTGATGCCTGGGCTCACCGCTGCCTGCTTATAGAAGCTGGACAGGGTGGTGGGGCAGGGGGGTGAGCAGTGGGATTTCTTACATCTCCCCAGGTGCCTCCAGTGTGCAGCCAAGGCTGAGAGCCACTCGCCTAAAGAGCACCCAAGCACATCCAAGAAGCTTCAGAAACCCACCCGGCAATCATTAACCTCTCTCCTAAACACCTCGTTCAGGAGCCGTGGGGCTGAACACCCAAGATTAAAACTGTCCTCTGGCGGGTCCCCTAGCACATGCTCTTCAACGCTGACTCTCCGTGTTCCCCGGGCAGCTCGCCCACACTGACTTCCTTCACATCCACGTGGCTGGCCCACTCTCTGCGCATTTGTATCGTCTACCCATTTAGATTAAAAGTGGAGGGAAGGGACAGTGTCTTCCATTTCCCTGGTATTTCAGAAAGCCCTCGGCATGTTCAAGGACACCGTAGACTGGGAGAATGTTTCCTTTTTGTACAAATTTACAGAGTCCCTTTGAAATTTTGCCAGCATAAGAATTGTACTTTCTTAATATATTCTCTGCGTGGATTCACAAAACCTGAACAGTGTAACTTTTCGTTCCCTCTTCCCCAGAGGAGTCAGGCTAGTATTTTTCCGTCGACAGTTTTGGCCAGTGACTCCATACAGCGCCCCCTTCAGTGTCCGGTTGACTTGCTTTGAACACAGGTGAATCTCTGGTCCTATTAATTTCCCATGGAGGGGCTTCCTGTTGGAGTCATTGAGCAGCTCAACCCCCTTGGGGTGTGTGAACATGTGTATATGTTCAAACACACACACAACACTCTTTCTTTTACCCTAATTTTTCAGCCTCCCCGTGTTCACATACCATCGCAGATTATCATCAGACACTATTACGAAACATTGTTAGCTTCTACAGGTAGGACGTTGGATGCATTTCAATTGCTTCACTCAGCCACTAATTGGTTCACGTAGTTTTCTGACATTCAAGTTGAAACGCATGGCTTCCATAAACAGGCGATATGCTTCCACTTGGGGAAACGGCCTGCACAGCCTCCCGTGCTGCTCACTCTTCAGGCACAATCTGACTTCTTCAGTGTATCATTGTTCTTTCTGCACAGAATGTTCCCCTTTCTGACATGATGTTTTTCTCTAGCTGACCCAATGGGTGTTACGATTCGGTGGCTTTTAGTTCTATATTTCCAAGTCAGATTTCATTTCTTTTCATTATTTTGTACTCTACTTGTCTCAGAAAGGACTTACAATAGCTAGTTTAAGAAAAATGTTTCTTTGCCCAGCCGGTGTGGCTCAGTGGTTGAGCGTTGACCTACGAATCAGGAGATCCTGGTTTGATTCCCGGCCAAGGCACATGCCCGTGTTGCAGGCTCCGACCTCAGTAGGGGGCATGCAGGAGGCAGCTGATCAACGATTTTTTTCTTACCATTAATGTTCTCTCTCCCTTCCTCTCCAAAATCAATAAAAATATATATTAAAGAAAAACAATGTTCCTTCTTTTATCATCTGTTTAATAAATCCAACACTATTCTGTAAGTTTCTAATCAGGGATCTTATTCGTTTTCTCAAGATCTTAAATCCCGTCCTGTGTTTAGCAGAACCAGAGGTCTGCCGGAGATGGCTGTGGGGCAGAGGAGGTGGGGTGGCAGGGAGCAAAAGCCACTGGGCAAGCATGACTCCCTTTTCCCTTAGGGTCTTCATTGTCTGCTTCTGTTCATACTTACATCTAACCAAAGCCTTTGGTGCAATACTGCTGACTCTTTCTCTTTAAGGGCAGGAGGCCAGCTCTGTTGATGTCCTCATGTCCTTCTCAGCACTAACTCGACATTTAACCCTCAAGTCCTCTAAGGAATAGCTGGGTGAGACCTTAGAAAGCCTTTGGCTTGTACTCTTCCCTGTGTCCTTCCCAAGCTGGTTAAAACACCCCATATTCCGGCTCACTCTCCCGGGGCAGTCTCGTTTCTTCTGCATCAAATGTAGCCTCTCTCCTCTGAGCTCGGGGGCTCTGGGGTCCCTGGGAGGGGAGGGAATGGGCATTCTCACAGTCCTTACATACCGCCCAGCGCTCTCTTTTGTCTCCCTCCCTTGAGCTCTATCTCCCAGTCTCAGGGTCCTCTTCCCTAAGGCCACTCTAGCCACTCTATACATTTCTGCATTTGGACAACAGCCCCTTCCAACCTCATACTCCCATAAAACTTTCTGGCTGCTAGCATCTAAACTAGAGGCAAAAGGTGTACCTGCTTCCAAACTTCTTTTTCAAATCATCATAAAAACTTTCTCTTACAAGTTTCTTTTAAATACTTATGGGAGTAAAAATGGCTACATCAGAAACTGCTCCCAAGAGGCCCTGCACATCTTCCTCTGAAGGTAACATGTTTGCTCCAGTTTGAACTTGAGCGTGAACTGAGTATTCTGGTGGAAGCATCTTGTAGAAGTTAAAAGCACAGACTCCGATCCCGTAGGCCTGGATTAAAATATAGGCTCTGAGCCCTGGCCGGGTAGCTCAGTTGGTTAGAGCGTCGTCCTGACATGCCGATGCCAAGGTTTTGAGTTCAATCCCTGGTCAGGGCACATACAAGATTCAACCAGTGAATATGCATAAATGAGTGGGACAATAAATTGATCTCTCTCTCTCCCCCCCCCACCCCCTTTTCCTCTCCTCTCAAATCAATCAATAAAAAAATAAATAGCCTGGCTGGAGGCTCAGTTGTTGAGCATCGTTCCATGCACAGAAAAGTCACTGGTTCGATTCTCGGTCAGGGCACATGCCTGGTTGCGGGTTTGATCCGCAGTTGAGGAACGTATGGAAGGCAATCGATCCATGTTTCTCACATCGATGTTTCTCTCTGCCTCTCTGTCACTCTCTATTTCTCTCTCCTTCCCTCCTTTCTTCCTTCCCTCTCTCTGAGCATGTCCTTGGATGAGGATTTTAAAAATAATAAATAAATAAATAAATAAATAAATAAAATCTAGATCCCCGTCCCTATCCTAAATGGGGTGACCTTGGGCGAGTTACTTTACGTCTCTAAACTTCAATTTCTTCATCTGCCATGTGGGTGTGGCCACACCTGTGCTAGGGCCTTTAGACAGATTAAGTGAGAAAACACTTGCCGAGCAGCTATGATAGGTCAGGCACTGCATAAGGCACAGTCTTGACTGAAATGGAAGCTGTGCCTGCCAGCATGCTGCTTAGAACCTCGGAGGGGGGTTCAGAGGAGTTTTGAGATATAGTCCAGTGGAAAGCATTGTCTCAGCAGAACTGAAGACTGAGTAGGGATTAGGCAGGGAGGGTGTTCTCTGCAGAGGGAACAGCCTGTGCAGGGTGCCCTGGGGCAGATGGGGGTGGGGGGTGGGGGGCAGGGAAGTTCAGGAATGAGGCTGAAGAGGCAAACATCAAAAAGCCACATAAACCATTCTTAGAAGACTGGTTAGGAGCTACCTTATTAATTCAAATGCAAAACCTCAGTGCTCTGAATGGGAGACTGAGCAATGAGCAGTCAACGGATTTGAGTAGAATTGATGGGATTTTGTGGATGTAGTGGGATCAGTCAGTGTGGATGTAACAATTTTTTCCCAACTTGTAGGAACCTTGTCTGATGTAGTTCCTTATCAACCCCTGGGTCAAATGTCCTGCAGACTTCACTGGCCCGATCCATCCTCATCACCCCGAGGCCAAATTGCTTTTGCTGGGGCAGGGCTGGCCCTGCGCTATGGAGTGTGCTTGGGTAGACTGGGCCATCCTTATTTCAGAAAAGCCAGGAGCTTAGAGAGGGTTGTTAGCACCTGAGGATTGGAGGTGATTGCCTGGTGAATGGACTTTCTCTCCTTCCTCTGAAGGCCTGCTTTGTAATCAGTGTGGTGACCTAAAGAGAGGGTTGAAGAGGGACAATCACCCAACATAGCTACTGCCATGCTGTCATTTGAGCTGAGCCAACAGGAGAGGAGAAGGGCCACGGTGGGAAAGACCCCAAGCGTCATCCAAAGCACCCTCTCCTTCACACTGCCTTTTCTAATCATGTTTTGGAATCTTTGATACTAAAATCTGTTTAAAGCCAGTAAGACGTGTGAGGAGCAGGGGAAGAGCCTGGAATGTAAGACGGTGCACTCCCAGGGAGCTGCTAGGGTGAGCGAGGGAACCAGAGCCCCTTCCCGTGTTGGAGAACAAGTAGAGAAATCTGTATTCTGAAGTAACTTTTAAATATATATATATATTCTTTATTGATTTCAGAGAGGAAGGGAGAGAGAGGAACATCAACAATGAGAAAGAATCATTGATCCGCTGCCTCCTGCACGCCCCCTACTGGGGATCGAGCCCGCCACCTGGGCATGTGCCCTGACCAGAATCGAACCTGGGACCTTTCAGTTCACAGGTTGATGCTCTACCCACTGAGCCAAACTGGCTAGGGATGAAGTTGCTTTTTGACCACCAGACATACCATTCTGAAACTGGGCTACGTGGGTAACTACTTTAATATGTTTTATATCAACAGCAGCAACAAAAACAGCTGACATGCAGTGCATATTGTGTGCAAGCTTCCACAGCAGGCAGGGAACCTGACCTTTGATTGCACACAGTGAGGCTATTAGTGAAGCAGGGCAGTTGCTCCTATTGTGCAGAGAAGGAAGCTGGGACCCGGAAGGCTGACCCGACTTGCTCAGGGGTCCACAGTCCATACGTGGCGGAGTGAGCCCGGGGAAAAACACGAAAAGGAGGACGTTTGGGGTCGACAGAAGCTGATAGCTAACAACGTATTATTTGTGGGAAGTTTTGTGTTGGGCAATGAGAAAATAATGCTAATCAGGGATGGTACATAAATATTGTTTAATATTTGTTTTAAAGCAACCACACAGTGGTCTACCTGACTCCAGAGGTAATCACAAGGGGATGAAGTGCCCATTCATCCAGTTTGACTGCTGAAGGCCCTTCAGTACAAATAGTCCCTTTGTGGCCCAGCTGGTGTGGCTCAATGGTTGAGCTTTTTGACCCATGAACTAGGAGGTCACAGTTCAATTACCAGTCAGGACACATGCTCAGGTTTCGGGCTGCATCCCCAGTAGAGCAGCCGATCAATGATTCTCTTTCATCATTAGTGTTTCTCTCTCTCTCCCTCTCCCTTCCACTTTCTGAAATCAAATATATATATACACAAAGTTTCTTTGTGGGAGATCCTGGCAGCCATAGCATAGCACCTCAGAGGACAAGCCAGCTGGGCTTCTGGTTGGCATTTTCTTCCTTGAGCCCCTGCACTTCACACTTCGCTCCCCCTAAAGTGGGCTGCTGGTGAGAAGTAGGTAGGCCTGCAGACTGTTCCACCCCCCTTCCCAGAGCCCCGAGGGAGTTCTTCTGGGGAGCCAGGCCTGCCTGCTGGGCTCTGGCAGACAAGTCTGAGCTGGATGAACAAGCAGGAAGAGCCAGTTCCTGCTCTGCACGCTGAGCTCTTTGTAGAATAACCTGTCCAGCCCAAGAGGAACTGTCCCCTGCCCCCGAGCAAACTGGCCTGGCAGCCCCGCCCCACAGAACCTGCTGGAGAGCTCCTGCTCTCTGCATTGGCACAGTCGTGGGAGCACCTCTGGTGGCAATGGTTTTGCCAGCCCATGATGTTCACCAACGCCTCCCTTCACCAAGGGGCCTGATGAGTCCAGGGGCAGCCGGCAACTCCTCCTCCTTCTCGGGCCTCAGGTGATGTAACTGTGAAACGAGGGACCGGGATTCAGGGGGCCTATCGTTTTGATTCTGAATTCATTATCAGTAAAATAAAAGGGACGGTCAGTGCTACCAAAACAATCCAAATAACGGCCTCTCCCAGTTAGAAGGAATGAGCTCAGAGAATGGGATGTGGAGGGAAAGCAGGTCCATGTGGGGGCCCTGTAGTCTGTGCAGATGTCCCCACAGGGGAAGCTTTCTGCACTGGAGGAAGTTCTTGGACCTGGTAAGCTGGTCACAGCGGCCCTCAGCCAGCCTGGGTGCCCCAGCAGTGCCTGAGCCGCACCCCCCCCCCACACCCCCACACCCAGATAGCGGGGGAGAAAAAGCAGCAGCTTCCTGTGACAGGATCCCTCAACTTTGACATCAGTGAAAGGAGAGAACACAGAAGTGGCGCTGCAAGAAACTCCCGTGACTAGTGCCACCCCCTTTCTTCTCTCTCTTTTTTTTTTCAATGAGTGAAGTTTATTGTGAAACCTCGAGGGGTGAGGATGGGATGGGCAGGCCGGAGCAGGGAGAGGAGCACCGCAGGCTCTAGGAGGCCGAGTCGGAGGCCTCGGATGTCCTCGATGTCGGGCTCTCTGCTGTCCGGGGCAGCCAGGCCCTTCTCCTGCCAACAGGACTCTCTTGAGCTTGACAGTGCATCGCCCTAGCTCTCTGCCTTGTTCTCGAAGGAGCTCAGCCCCTGTGCCTGCCCTTTTCCTTCAGCTCCCGGGGCCGCCTCAGCTCCCGGGCCATCTGGGGGAGATCCCCTCCATCGCTCAGGCGTCATTCCCATCGGAATAGCATTTGGGCTCCACTTCGATGATCTGATCCGAAGGTTGCGGGTGTTGGGATGGGGTGCAGAGTGGCCCTGTTGCTCTTCCTAACACGCAGGGAGACGAACGTGGCCTTGAAGTTCTAGTTCTCCATCATGGCCTGAGCTAGGCCACATCACTCGTGGGGACACGTCCCAGCCAGTGGGTGATATATCCATGGGGTCACCTGGGTCCTCCTCCACTGCGGCCAGGAGTCAGCGATGTAAGCGAGCTGCGGCCAGGAGAGGCCACGGCGGAAGCAGTATTTCATCGGGCAGACCCTGGCCACGGGCTGCCTTGCTGCATGGCCATCAGGTCCTCTGGCTTCTCTTTACTAGAGCAGGAAGCTGAGGCCCAAACCATTTCTGTGACTTGCTCAAGGTCTTACCTGTCATAGCTTTGGGGCTGAGTCCATAGGCTACAGTCTCCACTGCCAGCTCGGTGCCTGCTTTTCACCTGTGAGTCACCTCCGTTTTTCTGACCCCTGGGGCATCCCTCTCCGGTTGGTCAGGAGGGGCAGCCTGCGATGTCCATGAGGGACTGAGCGCTCATGGGTTTCACTGCAGGAGCTCTGGCTACCCTGACCTTTGCCTTCCGGTTATCTTGAGTGACCGCCGTGTGCTAGTCCAGAAACCCCAAACAGTGCACGATCGGCCTTCCCATCCACGATAAGAGGGGAAAAGAACCCGTGTGCCCGTTAAGAAGTCACCCTTCGGATTGAAATCAGCCTTGGTTAAAATAACCAAGGCGACTCAGCAACTATGAAAAGGTCAAAGGTTTGCAGGTTTAGGGTTTCGTGGGAACATGCGCGTGTTTGGACCAGACCCAGGGGCCTGGTTGGCCTGTTTGACAGGTAACAATTAGAGAGCAGGAGCTTGCCCGGCTGGAATGTGGCTGCAGAGGCCGCGCAGAGGATCTGGTTTACCTGCTCGGCAGGTGGGGCCTGCTGAGTCCGACAGGCATGTGCACGCACAGCATTCCAGAGAATCGGTTTTCTTTTAAAGACACAGCAATGGCTGCAGGGCACAAAAGGGTTGGGCTGAGCCCTGGCTGGAAGCCATTAGCTATTTGCAAGGAAAAGAAGAAAAATAAATAGTTCCCTCTAGACAGCTCAAGGAAGAAACTGAAAAGGTATTCAGACTTTTTTTTTTTCTTTTAATGTCTAAAATGGACATGTACTTCGTGTCTGAAGACTTGAGAAACCCCAGACTGGTACAAAATGCCAAGATAATAGAACTGAAACGTCACTTCCCAGCCCCTACCCCCGACCCGAATTCTTTTTCTTCTTTCTTTTTAAAAGAGGTCAGAATATGACTGAGAGCACAAAAGGTAGGCTCCTTGAAGGATGGTGTCTGGCTTGAGATGGTCTAAAAAGATTTGCTATTTTTCTTAGCATAGCTTCAGAAGGCGCCCAGAAAAGCAAGTTTCTGTTTTTCCCCCCTCAGTAAATTGTATATAATCTGTATATTTTTAAAGTTAAAAATGCTGTTCTGCTGTTTCAATAAAACATAATTAAAGAACGTAATTTGCTGATTAAAATAATAGATTAGGATGATATCATATATATATATATATATATATATATATATATATATATATATATATTACAGTATAATGGAAAGCCTTCATAGACCCACACACATAATATGACTTCCTTTTCATTCAGAGGGTTTTGGTAGTATCGCTTCAGTTTCCCTGTATCATATCCATCACTGATGAGTAGGGGGAAAATCAAACCAGGGAGACTGGGACCTGCAGATTGCAATGTTATAAGGAACATTGCTAAAGCAAACTAAAACACTCCTTGAAATTTTTCAAGTAATTCATTTTTTAAAATTTACCAAGTTGGTTTTCTAAAAAAATAAAATCTCCCTCTTTTGCACGTGTCTCCCTCCATTGCAGAAATTATGTAAGTCACTTCCAAATTAACGGCAGGTGCTTCCCGTTCTTCTGTGCACTCTCAGAGCTCTGAAGTTCCGAGAGTCAGTCCCAGGATGCGAGTCACCCGGGTAGTCCTGGTGGTGAGGCGGGAGAGGCAGGAAGAACTGGCAGCTGGTGATTACCCTGAAAGTGACTTGCCAGTTCAAAGAGTTAATTATAGTGAAGCAGAGGATCTTAAAATTCAATTGGCAGAAGCAAACAAGCAAACAAAAACTTAGCTGTCTCATTGTTGACTATTGCTGGTGGTAAAACAGCTGCTAACGTGGCAATTTGACTCGTTAGGTATTTGCGTAAGATGAAGACTATTGTTGACAGACTATTTATCAGAATTGATCAAAAGTCAGTACTAATGAAAAGTCAGAACAATAACTTCCAGTTACAGAGCTCTTGCTCTGTGCTGTGTGCTGTGCCAAAGGTCTACATGTTCTCATTTAATCTCCACACAATTCCGAGGCAGGTGTTCTCATGATCTCCATTTTACAGACAAGGTGATTGAGGCCCAGAGAAGTTCCTGAACTTGCCCAAGATCATACTGTTGGTTAGTGGCAGAGCCAGGCTCTAAGTTCATTCATTCATTCATTCATTCATTCATTCATTCATTCACAGTTTGGAACTTCTGCTCTGAGATAAGCACAGTGCCAGGGGCTCACAGACCATGATGAACCCTTAGAGTTGGTCCTTCATGGATAAATTAGACTTCACAGAGACTACTTACTGTTTCTGACTCCTGTACCAGCTCTCTCAACTATTCTCCAGATGAGTGATTTTCAATTGATATGCCACAGAACTTTTAAAACATGCAGTACCTGACTATTTAGTCAGGGGCACTGACCTCTTTTCTCTTAGGTTGTCAAATAAAAAAATAACAAAAGACAACAGCCAACACAACAAAAGCCACCTGGTGTGAATAAATCAAAATGGTACCTGTTTTTTTGTCAGATAGGCAAAAAAAAATGTATTTTTTTGGTGTGCGCAGAATTTGAGTAATTGGTTTGTGTGCCATGAGATGAAAAGGGTTGAAAATCGCTGCTCTCATGGCCTAAGTGCTGCACACACTTTAAAGTCTTCCATTGTCTCCGACACCACCGCTTTCTAGCCATGCTCAGACCACCCTCAGGAGCAGTGTCTTAGTTCAGCAAAGGACAAAGGCCATTTTTAGGGCACACACTACATGTCTACTCCAGGCCTGCTTTGTTGGAGGTGCCCAATAAGTGTGGGAGCAGTAAATTTAAAGGTGTACATCCGACGAGCCGAGCTTACTATGGGTGTGAGAAGCCACTTTGATTACTAGATATCTTATTAATGACAAATATTTGCAGGTTGGTTTTTACCTCTTCACAATTAGAACTTGATCTTTACAGATTCTAACACAATGACTGCTTCTTGCGAATCCTGAAAAACACAAGCTTGTACTTTACCCACCCATAGGAAGCACCTTAAAGCTGTTTCCTTACCCTGTAACATTACACAAGGTCATTTTTATTTCTCCACCAATACTATTTTCTGCTGTTAGTGTGTATAAATCCTGAACTTTGTGCTCTTTGACCAATCTGTCCCCCGTGTGCCTTTGAGCAAACTCTAAAGGACAGACATGGCTTCCCTGGCAATGACCCACATCTAGAAGCCATGGAAAGGCTGAATGGCCACTTACTTGGGGTAGAGGAATACTACTAAAAGCTAATAGTATACAGAGAGCCTGCTACGTATGAGCAAGGCACCGTGCCAAGCACTCTACACGCATTGTCTCCTTTAATCATTACAGTGGCTTCAGATGTGTATTATGACTGCAGGTAACAGGGAAGGCAGCCTGCTCACGGGGAATAAATAACTCAGCTGAGGCCAGCTAACCATCGGAAATGCTAAGACGCAGAACTAGACCGATCAGGCACTCGAGCCTGCCTCAGACAGACGTGGAAATGAACGGCCATTCGGTCTTGAAGGTTTTGTGATCTGAAATCGTCTGCTGCACTCTGCTTTGAACAAAGCCTGTCAGAAGTGGAACCGTGGTTTCCTCTGGTCACCGTGCTGTAAGTGGGAGAATAAACCATCTGAAGCAGGTTTTAAGGAGAACAACCAAATTAGGGAAGGTATTCAAACTGTGTCATGTGAGGAAGAGTTTAAGGAGCCAGGTATATATCTATGTTCCTATTCAGGAAGAATAGACGGGTGTGTGTGGCTCCAACTTGGAAAACCAGGACCGATAAGAGGAAGCTGGAGGGAAACCGATTCTGAGTGTATATGAAGACAAGTTTGTTATCCTTCAGACTAGAAAGCGATGAAAATAACTTTTGAATGCTAGTTCCATCACTGTGGGAAACGTGTGTTGTTTTTTGCTTTCCAGAGTCCATCTCCCTTTATTCTGAAAGCAATGGCCTGATTTCCTTTGAGGGAAATAACATTTCCCCATGGAGAGCAGTATTGGTAGGATAATAAATCAAGTTGTACTAATCACCCCTGGCCAAGAGTCAGATTCTTTTTCTCAGAGCGTTCTCTCTTGAGCTGAGTAACGGAGTTGATTGGTCCCTAAGCAGTGCCTGACCTACCTGAGTATTGGCTTCTCTTACTGGATCTTGAACTTCCCACAGTGAAAGCTATGCACTGGTCAGAAGGCATTATAGATAATTAGTAAGAGGCTTCTTACCCATGATGATGTCAAAATACTAGAAATGTTCTTTTTTAAAAATTTATTTGTGTGTGTGTGTGTGTGTGTGTGTGTGTGTGTGAGAGAGAGAGAGAGAGAGAGAGAGAGATTTGTTGTTCCACTTATTTATGCATTCATTGGTTGCTTCTTGTACGTGCCCTGACCAAGGATCAAACATGTAACCTTGGCATATGGGGACAACGCTCTAACCAACTGAGCTACCTGGCCAGGGTTAGAGATATTCTCATATATTAAACATGTCCTTTGAGCTATATATTTTTCGCCATTTTATTCCAACCTTTAAAGAGAATTATCAATAAGTATGTCTCCAACCTGAGTTTCTTACAGTGTGGTTTGACCTTGACAAATAGAAGTATTCCTATCCTTTGTCCTATTCTTCAACATTCTCTCAATTCCGTGAGCTACCTATGTCTTCCCAATACATTTTTTTTTTTTTTTGCTTAAGTTAATAGGAATGTTTTTCTAAGGTGAGCAAAAAGTCTAACTGACACAACCATTAACCAGATGCATGACTATGATTGTGGGAAACAATTTGACCTCTCTGAGCCCTTCTTCCTTCATTTGAAAATCATCCCAGTAGGTTTTAGAATATGAAATAGTATCTATAAAGAGAAAAGCACATTCTAGGTGCTCAGTAAGTATTAGCTCACTTCTCTTTCTCCTCTAAAGCATAAATTTCCTATTTTCAGAAAACATTAGAGATACCTGGTAAAAAGCATCTTAACTGTGATGATAGAAAATATGATACACTCTTTTATATTAAACATCCCATTCACGATATATTTTCCCACCATTTCCTTCTAGCCTTTAGAGAGAATCTCCCAGGATTGTATCCCCAACTTAAATTTCTGAAGCTGGTCTGCCCTTGAAGAAGATCTCCTCTGATAACATGGAAATTTCCCCTCTGTGGTAGATATTGTTTTAAAGCAACTGAGTCTTCAAATAGGTTGTGTAGAATTCTTGATCTAGGGCCAATGTGTTTGGCTCTGGTTTTCAGTTGAATGAGCAGTGGAAGGAGGACCCCAGACCTTGAGAATGGGAAAAAGATGACAACAAGAAGTGAAGAGAGTCGAATGAGAGAGCTGGGTGGGAAAGAGAGGTCACATGGGAGCTGCAGAGTCAGAGGAAAGCCAGCCAAGACCAAAAATGAGACAACACTGCTGCTTCTACTTTGGGGCCAGAATTTATAGACTGAAGCTAGAAAAAGAGAACAGAGAATCAAGTAGAGGGAGAGAGCTGGGCTGGGTGAGGGCTCAGCCCCAGTGCTTGTGTTGAGTGCCAGCAATGAACAGGCACGTGAGATCTCTTCCAGACTTGGCACTGTATTTACCCTGTGAGACTCTAATTGTCAACATGTTTTCAGTTTAAACACTTGTAGGTTCTTAACTCCCAATGGTCTCACAGTCTCTGACTGAAGGGCAGTTCAAAGAATAAGAAGAAGGATATATTTCTATCACCACATAAGTATCTTAAACCAGATTTAACATAAAGGAGGATGGAACATTCTGGAAGGGCCCTTGGACATGATGCTCCCTGGGAAATTTTGAAAGCCAACCCAGAGGTTGCCCTGTGAATGTGGTAGGCTTGTGTAGCATTCACATGCCTGTGGGATCCAACCCCAGGGCTGGACTTGCATCTTTTCAATGTGCTTTGGAATGTTCTTTTGACAAAACATCTCCAAGAAAACCTTACCAAAGTCTCTCTGTAGGAGTGGGAGGTTTAATGGATTACCCATGGGCCTCCAGGGACTGGGCTAAGAAGAGGATTCTGGGCCCAGAGTTTTGGGCCTACACACTTCAAATCTGAGGATTAATGCTTGATCCTCCTCAAAGGGCAAGAGGGGGTTGGGAGTGGGGATAGGCCTTTGCTGGTTTATTATAAGTGTTTCAGATACAAATCTTTAAGGCGGGAACTTTGCAACAACAAAAACAACCACAGGAAAACTCTATTGAAAGCCTTACTCAACTCATTACTCAACTTTTCGAATTTGGAGGGCTTAATGAGACATTTGAAATAAAGAAAAGAGCTACTTAAAGGCTAAGGGTGTCTGGGACCAGCCTAAGTTGGGCAATGAGAAACCCAAGTTGCCTTTTCAGGATATTATTCACCTTATAAAAACAAAGTGTATTTGTTCGTAGTAAACATGTCGGAACAGCAGCTATATAGGACAAGTGTAGACTGGTTGCTGTCCAATCTGCCAATTTTCAGATAAAAGACCAGGATCTGATAAGTGGCAGATTCTCATTAGAGCATTTGCAGCAGGATCTTTTCTGGCTCATCATTTCAGTGTCAAAATGTAAGTGTATCAATAAAAGTTCAAAACAATGTCTCTTCTCATGATGTATTTACAATATTTATCTCAAAGGGGGAAAAGCTCTGGTTGATGGCAACCCTCAAACCATTGAAATCTCATGACTTATCAGATGAACATAGATGAAATCTCATGCCTAAGACTTGCTTATAAGACAGGACAAGGCTAGATCCCTGAACTATAAATAAAAATATTTTTGTCCTGTTCGTGAGCAGATTTCATCTTTATCCTACATATGGACCCTAACCCATCTATTAAAAGGAGAGAATTATCCTAGCTCAGCCTGTCCCACACTTTAACAACTTGTATACTACCTCACGATCTTTGCTATATTATCACAGACTCTATAATATTATTTACTGATTTTTTTTCATTAAATCAAATCACCTTTTTTTGTTTAACCTAGAGTATTTCTGAATAAACTTTGTCTTTTCCAAATCAGTTTTAACTTTAAATTTATAGCTTTTATGGGCTAATTGTTTTTTCTAATATCAATTTAAATAAATATATAGCTGTGAAAAGAAAAAAAAAGATGCTTAAAAAATAGCTAAAAACGTTTTGTGTAACCTTGCATGGTGTGCAGACTCCAGCTGGAAAATATTGCCCAGCTAAGGAGAATGCTAAGTGTGAGTGAAACTCTATGCAGTCTGCCTGGTTCATCCATGGAAGAGGGTGATCCATGCTAACACTCTGGCTGATCCATCCTCAGTTAATCACTTCACTCCTTACAACTTCATTTGCTCATCTGAGAAAGTTGGACTAAATAGGCTCTGAGTTCCTTTCTGTCTCAAAGGATCTGCAATTTTCCAAGATTCTGCTGTAGGGCCCAGCCCCTGGCAGGAGACACTGTCAGGAGTTGGTTCCTGGCACCACTCTATGCATGTGCTTAATTTTCCTGAGAATTTTGCAGGACTTTGCTTTTCCTTTTGTCAGCATTGGCTAGGGAATATTCTTTCCAGCTAGTATATGGAAGAAAAAGCCCCTTTCTCTAGTTTGAATGAAGTGCAGTAGAAAAAAGACAAGTAGGAAAAAGAAAGTTGGAAAGTGACTTTGAAGGATTGATGGCTTAACCCCTTCTTGACATGCCAACTCCTCTGAAATGATCTTCGGGAAAAGGAGAAGCTAATTTGATTACTCCACACCTAAGAGTGCAGTGATGATAAGTAATAGGAACAATGAGGCATCCTATATAATAAAAGGGTAATATGCAAACCGACCAAACAGCAGAATGACCAGTCACTATAACACGCACTAACCAACAGGGGGCAGATGCTCAATGCAGGAGCTGCCCCTTGGTGGTCAGTGTGTTCCCACAGGGGGAGTGCTGCTCAGCCACAAGCTGGGCTGACAGCTGTGAGTGCAGTGGTGGTGGTGGGAACCTGTCAAGCCTCCGTGGGCCTGAGCAGTCAGTAGGACATCCCTGAGGGCTCCTGGACTGCTAAAAAGCACAGGCCGGGCTGAGGGACCCCCTACTCCCCACCCCTGAGTACACAAATTAATAATGGGTTATCAGCCTAACAATGTAATGGCAACTTGTCTAACCTCACTGAGCCTTCATTTTCTCACTTATAGAAGGAGTTTGAACTGGATGATTCATGAAACTTCTCCCAGTTCTGAAGTTCTTGGACTGTATGACTTCAACTTTTATTTTTTAAACAAAAATGTTAGATTTTGAATTTGATAGAATGACTTTAAAAATCTGGGATTAGAAAGTAAGAATCAAGTTACTCATAAGGATAGTCATCTATCAAACATTTGTATGTCTAATTTTTGTCTAAGTTTTTCAAACTGTGATATAATCTGTGGTACAATTGAATCTAAATGTCACACATCCACATTATTCATTATTTCATTCATTTACTTGGTCACTTTTTCCTTAAACATGCATTGTACACCTATTATGTACGAGGTAGTGGAGCATGGTGATTAAAACTATAATTCTAGAGGCAAAACAACTTAGTGTTAAATCCCATTTCCTCTCCACATTAGCTCTAAGCCTTGGTTATCTATAAATCAGGAATGACAATATACTGATCATAATTATAGGATTATTGAAGATTAAAAATGCTATCTGGTGGAAAGTCAAGTGCCTCACATATAGTAAATATTCAATAAAAGGTAGATGTTAGCATCCTCTTCATCATCATTGTTATGGGCTGAATTGTGTCCCCCTGCTAATTTCATATATTGAAATCCTAACTCCCAGTATTTCAGAATGAGACTGTATTTGGAGCCTTTAAAGAGGTAATTAAGGTAAAATGAGGTTGTATGGGTGAGCCCTGATCCAATATGACTAGTATCTAATCTAATAAAAGAGTAATATGCAAATTGACCCTCACTCTGAGACACCTAAGCCACGCCCACCAGCCAATCCATGCCCACCAGTCAACCCAGCCAAGATGGTGGTTAATTTGCATACACAGATGGGAGCAAAGACTGAAGACAGTGTAGAAGGAAGCCAAGTGCTGTAGAAGGGAGTGAAGCGGGAGAGAAGGGAGGGAGCTGAGGCAGCAGAGATGGGAGGAAGTGAGGCAGTGGAGAAGGGCCCTTCTTTGCTTTGCTCTAGCTCAGGAAGCCCTATTCTTGCAGGAATCTTCCTGCAATGGGCCTCTAGTCTTTAATTTAAAAGGGGAGATTAAGACCGAGGGAATGCCATGTGAAGACACAGGGAGAAAGAGGGCCATCTATAAGCCAAGGAGAGAAGCCTCTGAAGAAATAAACCCTGCTGACACCTTGATCTTCTGGGGGCTTGATCTCACAGCCCCCAGAACTGTGAGAAAAATACATTTCTGTTGTTTAAGCCACACAGTCTGTGGTATTTGTTACAGCAACTCTTGAAGACTAATGGAGTCATCATCCCCCATCACCATCACCATGTGCTGAGATTCAAAGATGCCATTCACTTTTTTTCAATGAATTCCCAGCTTAATAGAGGGAGACAAGCACATAGGCAAATATACTTTACGATACAGGCTGATTAAGAACAAAAATACAGGTCTGTACCCACTAGAGCACCAGAGAGGGAATGCTTTACTATATGGAGTGGGGAGGTACTTAATGGGAAGTGAAAGAGAAAAAGGAAAAAGGTTATAAAGGACACTGGTCCTAAAATGGTCAAGAAAGGTCACCTGCTAGATAAGGTGGGACAAAGCATTTTAAGCAAGGGGACAGCACATACAGTAGAGTATGTGTAACAAGGACAGTCTTCAGGATTTGTTGCTCAGGAATCATTTGTTCTGTAACATGGGACCTCACCCATTTGCGATGAAGAGAAAGTCAGTCCTAACCAACGCCAAGTGAGAGAGACACGATGTATATCAGCTGGTGCCTGGGAATTCATTTCTACTGTCCAGATCGCTTAAGGAAGCACAAAAAGAAAAATCCCATTGTGGCCCACCAGTGCACTTAGCAGGCCGGTGTATTTTGTTTGAAAGCTACGGTAACATGACACCTCAGCTTTAGCTCAGAATAGGTAAGAGGACTATGGGAATGGGGGAGAAATTACCTCATTCTGAGAAGTTGGTTAAAATGTAATCCATTTATTCTGGTGTGTCCATAGGTGGGGATTTAAAATGTATAGAAATATGATTGTAATGGGCTTCACATAAATCCCTCATTATAAATTCAAAAAATATGTTTTTAAGTGAATTTAAGCAAGCTGGGGAGATAATCTTATTATTCTCTGTCCGGTTCATGGATTGTCAAGGATCAATGAGCTAATGAAATAAACAACAGTTTATTTTAGGGCTCTTGATTTTGATTCATTCTTGTCTATCTTTATGCCAATAACCATACTGTTAGATTCTGTAGACTGATTGTAAGTCTTGAAATCAGGTTGAATAAAACCCTCCATTTCTCTTCTTTCTCTAACTACTTTTGACTGTTTATTGTAATAATTCTTCATGGTACAGGCATCATTAAAGTGGATGCTTAATAATAAATGCACTTCATCATGTTTACTATCACAAAAGGCTGTCCCAGTCTCTTTTCTTCCCCTGTTGTTATGAACTTGGCAAAGAACATCCTTATGCTTATACCTCTTGTTTCTCTTGACTGTGTCATTTCTTAAAGTGAATTCCTGGAGTGGGATTACTGGATTAAAGCCTATGAAGGTGAGTACCCACCAGTTTGGGGACAACCTTGACAGGTAGGGCAGTGGTTTTCACAGTGAGGTGTTTCCATTTTTTAAAGCACTTCATGAGGTGCTAGGCTTTATACGAGATGCTTTATGCCCATTATTTAAATGAAGCATCACAACTACTCTTAAAGGAGATGTGACTATCTCCATTCACCAGAAGAGGAGACTGAGTTGGGTACTTGGACCCATGCTAGACCCATATCCCAGTCTGACCAGCAGATGGATGGTAGAGCCAAGGCTGCAGCCCAGAAAGTCTCCCTGACTTACTACTTACTTCTGTCTCATGTTACATCTTGAATGCGGTGCTGGCACTCTCCATGGACATTCTCGGTCTGCACCTCTTTTTCCATACTCCCTCCCACCCAGGAGCTCTCAAGCCCTTTACACCGAGGACACAGAGTCTCCCACTCCCTTGGCCTGGAGTGTGGGCGGAGAGGAAGACCTCCGGGTGGTGATAGAGAGTGCACAAGGGAGGGGCTGTCCTGCAGAACAAAGCGGGTGTCTGGGCTGGGAGGAGAGACCCGCATCACTGTCCTCGCTCAAGAGAGCAGCCTCAAACAAAGCAGCTGGGGCCCAGCCTGGGAGCCTGCGGCTCAGAGTAATGGAGACTCTGAGCTCGGCCGAGCAGGCCTCACGCAGGAGCCCAGGGCCAGGAGAGTTTGGGTGTCTGCTTTGTCCAGGTGGGAATTCGGGCTGCCTGGCCCAGTCTCAGCCCACTCTCAGTCAAAAGCTGGCATTGATGAGGGTGATGGGTCCTATTTCATTCCAGGGCTGTGCCCTGAAACAGCACGAGGCTGAAAGTCGCTCTTCTTTCCCTGGGGAGATGCTGAGAATGCACAAAGCTGAAGCCTCACCACTCCCACCCCTTCCCAACCACCTGCTGGCAGAGCTAAGCCTATCCTCCAGGCTATTGTTCCAATGTTTTCCTCTGCCCCAAATGGCTTACCGTCTCACCTCCCTAGCCCCCATTCTTCCAAGACCAGCTCAAATCCTATTTAAGTTTTATCTATGTCTAAATCCACATGAATGGAGATTGTCCTAGGTCTCCCTGATGAGAGTCAGCTCCCCTCCTCAACGTCCTCCCTGGTAGCACTCTATCTAGGACCATTACAGTGCCACACTGCTGGGCCGCCATTCAGCTCCCTCCCCTTGAGCCAAACTCTGGAGCTTCTTATCTTTTCTTGATTCTAAGCGTCTACCTCCCAGTCTCAGACTCAGCAAGCTGATTCTGATTTCCAGAATCTTTCTCAACCACAGAGTCTTTTGTGGTTATTCTCCTCATCAACTCCCTATAACTAGTGCTTATTGGCACGCACTGTGGGAGACACTGCTGTATTTGTAACCCCAGTCTGGAGCTCTGACTCAGATTCTGATTGCTCCTTTGACTCGTGGTTTGATTGTGGCCTTCTTACCCATAGGCAAACCCATGCTATGACCATCGAGCCATAAAACTTCTGAAGTAAGAACTGTCTCCCTTCCTTAAATCAATGTTAGTTGTAAGTGGCTTTTGCTATAGATAAAAATTACCTCATGGTGGAGGAGGTATAGTTGTGATGGTTACATGGGGCTGGGTGTGGGGAATAGATGCCTCTGAGCCTCTTGAAAATGTGCTTCTTGTGGAAGGTATTGAGAATGAAGGTCAGGGTCTGAGCTCAGCTGGTTCCCTTCCACTAACTCTAGAGACTTGTCACGAGGGGCAGGGCCGAGCATGTACACCTAATTGACTGCATTGAGCTTTGGACACTGCTGCCCATGACTTCCTTCTAAAGCTGTCTTCTACCTCAGTTCTCTTCCCATCTCTTCATTCCTCAATTTCCTTGGCTACATCCTTTTTTCTACTTCTTCTTCTTCTTTTAAAAAAAGTTTCCATTGATTTTTAGAGAGAGAAAGAGATGTGAGAGAGAAACATTGATCTATTGCTTCCCCACGCTCGCCCTGGTCAGGGATCAAACCCAAAACCTAGATATATACCTAACCAGGAATCAAACCCACCACCTTTTGATGCACTGGATGATGTCCCAACCAACTGAGCCACCTGGCCAGGGCTCTACCTATTTTTTAAACGTGGGTGTTCCCTATAGTCCCCTTTACCTTCCTTTTCTGCAGTAGCCTACTCTGTGATCTCATTCTACCCCATAAATTTAACTCCCACATATATATCAAGGATTCCCAAGTCCACCTCCAGCTCAGCCCTCTCCTGGAGCTCCAGATCTGCAGCTAATCAGCTGTGTCCTGTTCCTCCTCTCCCTTTCCCTTGGGAAACAAATATGACAGAATAACCTAATTCTCATTTGTTAGAGATGGGCTGTGGGTAGTGAGGCCAGAATGATGCCTTGACTCACCCAGCTATCCATCTGTTCCACAAGGACCATGCGCCTGCCGGGTGCTAAGTACTAGATTAGGCCCCGGGAACCAAAAGAGGAGCAATGCCTGGTGCCCATTGTCAAGAGCCCAGATCTGTGAGATGTAGAAAGATGACATATAATAACGCAATGTAGTGGCACAACACTCGGCAGATATAAATAAAGTAGAATGGGAGTTACCCACTCGGCCTGTGGAGAAATTCCTAGAGGGTTCTGGAGTTTTATGTGTGTGGGTATTCACACCCATATGGGTAGGTGCTCAGTAAATATTTAGCAACTGTGAGGGTGGGAGCCAATAGCCAGTGCTAACGGGGGAGCAGGTAGAGAGGAGGCTAGAGCCATTGCTGATATTATGGAACGATCATCCTGACCCTGAACTCCAGACTGCTTTCACATGAAAGAAAAGTAGACCATTTGTTCTCTTCTAAGAATCCTTGCAAAAACTTTCCTCACCATCTAACAAAATTATTGAATCATATAGAAAAGAATCTTAGAGGTCCCTAGTCCTGTTAAGCACAAGTCTAAACCTTACACCTGTTATAAAATCTTAGGTTGGATGGAGGTCGGGACCCCATCAGCCTTCCTGCTCTGTGGCTGCCCTGCTGCACTTCTGCAGCTCCCTACGGCTCCTGGGATGACAGACTGCAAACCACTGGCCCCTCTTTTTTATTATAGTTGAGGAAGGAAAGTCAAGTAATCTGTCCAAGGCCACACAACCAGATCGTGCGAAAGCCGCAACGGGATTAGGGTTTCAGTGCTCGGCCCACTGTTTTGCTTTTGTTTTTCCCTTTCCAAGCTGATTGAGGGAGATTGGAAGAGACAAAGCAGAAGTGCTAATGAAGAACGGAAATTTGGATTCTGAGTTGTAGGAGGCAAAGGAGGAGGCCAAACAGGAGGAGTAAGAAAGAGAGAAGAGAAAACACAGGGGCCGCGATGTTGGAACTGTTTATCAATTAACAGGCTGTTTGTTCAGTGTTACCAGAGGATGCTGGGAAATCTTGGTTCCCGGAGAAAGCCCTGTAACTGGCTTTATTATCATTGCTACGGTAGGTTTTCTTTCCCGGTATAAAAACGTGACTATAATCGATCAGTCCCAGTCTGCAGCTCCTGTGAATCACATACGTGCGCTCAGCACTGTAGGAAATATTGTGCAGATACAAAGGGATAACAGAATGGATTGCTCTGGGAATTTGGGCCTAACTTGCAATTAACTTCACTTCCCATTCTACACTCATTCAGAAGAAGCCCGCTACCTGCTGTCAGTAATGGCTCCAGAATTCCTATACCCTGGGCCCAGTTTATTGGGCCAAAGGTGTCTATTTGACCCACACAGAACCAGTCAGAACCTATTCACAGTAAATGTGGGGGTGGGGTGAGGAGAAGGAAAGGAGAGAGAGAAAGATGGGATTAAGGAGGAGGGGGAGGAGGGGGAGGAGGAGGAGGAAAGGGGGAAGAAGAAGAGCCAGCTAGAGAAACCAGATAAAAGAACAAAGATATATGTCACCTACATGCAATGCATGTGAAAGAAGGAAGATATGCAGGGAGAGAAGGATGTAATCAACACTCATGAAGAACCAGGGAGGGAACCAGAGACTCTCTCCCGTGTTCCTGAGAGCAGATCCCCAGTCCTGCTCCAGGACAGTGCTTGAGGGATGGAGGTTAATGGCACACTCACTCTGTCAAGAGGTGACAGCCCTTTGGACTGAGAGCCTCCACAGGACTCCCCTTTCTTCTTCCTCCATACCAATGCCGTCCTGGGGCTGCTGTGTGTCCACAGCCCACCTGTTCTTTCCCCTGAGCTATTAGTTGACAGACTTTAGGTGAGACACCGCACGGACTTGACACTCATCAAGGATTCACTCATCAAGGCGCAGTGGAAATGAGAGCTTCTGCCTTTAACCCTGAAGGTCAGAGCCACCATGAGGCCAAGAACTGCCATGAAAATGTTCCCCTTGTGACTAGCTAGTTTATTAATATTAATAATAAGAAGTGAGCATGGTGATCTGGGCACCAGGAAGCTACAGCTTCATGCTCCCCAGGGAACCACCAGTTCCTTCCCTGCAAATCACTGGAGGAAGGGGTTGAACAAAGAGGGAGTTGAATGCATGAGAAGTCGAGTCAGGGTGATGCAGGGAAGGTGCTTGCCTGTCAATCTAGCCTGGGAAAAAGATCATTAGCTAAAAGAGTGAAGCTACAACAAGCATACAAAATCTTGGAAGATTAAAATCCCCTGCAAACCCTGGCCAGGATGGCTCAGTGGTTGAGTCTCAACCTATGAACCAGAAGGTCATGGGTTCAATTCCTCGTCAGGGCACATGCCCCGGTTTCAGACTTGATCCCCAGTAGGGGGTGAGCAGGAGACAGCCAAACCAATAATTCTTTGTCATCATTGATGTTTCTATCTCTCTCTCTCCCCCTCCCTTCCTTTAATACCAATAAAAATATATATGTATTTTTGAAATAAAATCCCCAGCAAAGAGTTCTCTCTGTTACCCGTTCCTGCACTCTCTTATTCTTGCTCTGTGACCCACACTTGCCCCTGCACTTGGCCATGTGGACCCCACATTCAATGGACTTCAGCTGGGAACACAAGCCACGCTAGCCAGTTGCTGGGCTGAACTGGACTTTAATACGGACCCGAAACTCTGGGCACTGGTTTTAATTCTGGCCCTACCGATGACAAGATTGGACTTTTTCCATGGCAGGACAGACAGAAATGGGTCTGTAAAGGGGGAACCCCTTTAATTTTGCATCATCAATAAAGCTTTCCATGGAACCCCGTCCTCCCACGGAAATTCTTTTCCCTGCAGCACCGTTCGAAATCTACTTCCACCAATAACAGAAAGAGTCGCCTGTGCCCCTGGAGATGGGCGTGCCATGCAGCAGCGCCCACTCTCCGAAGCAGAGGCTATTCCCAACAGTAGTGGCTCCAGAGTTCCTATGAGAGCCATCACTAAGGGGTGGCTTTTGACTCCACACTTGAATAGTATACCCATTGTTTTGATTGTTTGTGTTGGGGTGGCTTCAGCAGGAGGGGCTAATTCTCCCAACCACCTCTTGGCACTGTTATCAATGAGCAATTGACATATAACGTTGTGTAACAAGTCGCCCAAAGACTCATGGTTCACAACAGCAAGCATTCATCCTCACGCTTGGCTTCAGCTGGTCTGGGCTCTCCTTGCAGTTGGGTTTGGTCCATGTGTCCCCTCTGGGGCCCAGGTGGCAGGGGCTGCAGCTGTTCCGGGGAAGCTCTCTCCACGACCAGGGCAGAAAGTAGGTGGGCGCTGCACCTGTTAGCAACCCATTGACCAAAGTCACACCGCTGAGCCCAAAGTCAAGGCACAGGTAAGGATACGCTTACCATCGAGATAGAAGAAAAGGACTGAATATTCTTGGACGACCAGCCAGCTGCCACCCTAACGCTCATGAACATTCCTTATTCTTCCGTATCAGCCCAAGGGCAGCATGAGAGGAGGACAGAGCTTACCAACTCCAAGTGTCCTCAGCTGCCTCCCTCAGGTCTCACGCGACTTTTCTTCTCCTCCAGGGCGGTATCTCTTAGCACAGACCGCCCCCTGTTAGTGCTATGGAAGGCGAGCTGTCTTTCAAGCAAGCATTGCAGGTGCTTCACCCACCCCACAGCCTCCCAAAGGCTGTGATTTCAATGGGTGGCTCCAGAGAGCAGTGATTATCAATCATGATTTAATAATTCAGATTTGGCCATGATCTGTGCCCTCTCCCCCAGATTATAAACTTTACAAAGGCAAAGCCTGTGTCTGTTCTACTCACACCCATCGCAGAATTAGCACTCAAAAAATATTTGCTCAGCAAGTGAGCAAATGGGCCCCACAGCAATAGGTTCTATCGTATGGACCCCAGGTTTTCAGTATTTTCCTTAATGCTGGCCACGTGCCTCGTTTTAACTCTTCTGAAAACCCCTCCCCTCCCCAACTCTCCTTCCAAGTGAGTGAAGACAGCTGGATTGCAAGGCTGGGTGGGGGCAGACCCTCCCCGTCGCTGTCTGGGGTCCCTCTCAGCCCTTGGAGTGACCTATGTTAGCAGGTCACGTGCCTGGACAGGTCACCTCTGCCCTGGCTTCAGGCCCGATGACAAACAAGGTGTCCTGATAGGCTGGGCATTGCCTTCTTGCATCAGAGCGTTAGGGAGAAAAAGTGTTGGCTTCCATTGATTTTCCTCTCCCCCTCTCCTCTTCCTGTAGGTGCAGCTGGATACTCCGAGGGCAGAGGGTCTGGGCAGAGGATTCCTCCCCGTGACCTCTCAGAGCCAGGCCCGAGAGGCCACAGCACCGTGCCCTCTAGATTCGGGACCTCTCCCACAGGACCTGGGGCAAATGGAAGATGGGAAACCAGAGTGCATGCTGGGCCTTTCCAAGGGCTGCAGAGCCAGATTTGGGTTCCAATCCTGTCTCTAACCACTTTACGGACCACGTGACCGGGGACAAGGTGTGAAGCCTCTCTGCTCCACAGTTCCCGGGAGTGTAAGGCCCCAGGTGGCCAGCACAGCCGAGTGCCCCAAAGGGGTCCTTCCTCAGCCCATCCCACAGGCTCATTCACCCGTCATTTCACCCTCTAACGTTTGCAGGAAAGCCGGGTTAGGATGAATAGCACGGCCCCCCAGAAGACGCCGGGTTAGCAGGCAGAGTCTGCATTTGGGAGGAGCCCCACCCAGACTTTTTTTTAACCTGTTCAAACTGAGTGTCTGATAAAGCCTGTGATGGGTAAATTTAATCGCTTACAGAACTGTCTCATCTTTTGGAAAGCTTTCATCTGTTGTCAAGATTTGAATTTCATAATAGAAAGACCATTGTAACTGATCAGTAAAACGGAGCATCATTTCAGGGCAAAATGTCCTTTATATTAGACGGACGACCATGGTTTTCTCATTTCAGTAAGGCCTATGGAAACTGTCATTGCACGCTATTCAGGAACCGTGGGCTCCAGGATGGATACCCAGCCTCCTCAGGCAGGATGCATACAGTCTTCCCACCCCGCCTCCTCTGCCTCCTCCTCCCACCTCTCACCCGCCCCTGCCTGAGGTCAGCAACACTGGGCCACTGCTGGCTGCTCCCACAGACCTGGTGGTTCCTTCCCTGCGAGTTTTGTTCTCTTGCATTTTCCTCAGAATGCTCATGCCACCTTTCTTTATCGGGCCGCCCTTTTGCACCCCTCAAGGCCCTGCCTAGGCATGGTCTCACCCAGATCCAGGAGCCTTTGGTTGTTGAAGATCCCCCCTTCCTCTCCCCACCTCCGTATACACTTTGTGCTCCATCCATAGCCCCCTGCAAATCTCTGTATTTTAAAAATATATATTTTTATTGATTTCAGAGAGGATGGAAGAGGGAGAGATAGAAACATCAATGATGAGAATTATTGATCAGTTGCCTCCTGCACGCCCCGCACTGGGGATGGAGCCCGAAACCTGGGCATGTGCCCTGACTGGAAATCGAACCATGACACCTGGTTCACGGGTCAACGCTCAACCACTGAATGGCCAGGCGCAAGTCTCTTTCTTAGGTCTTCCAGTACGGTACTGACCTAAGTCCTTAGTTTACAGCTCAACCTGCCTCCCCTGCCTGCAAGTGTTGGGCCTGTAGAATTGCTCTGGTCTACTAGACTTGAGAAGTGTGTCTGGTGTAGCAGCTGAGTCCACCCTCCCAGCTCTGACCGGATCCCTGGCCCTCACCACACTTATTGGCTTGTCGTCACTTGGCAAGTCAAGTTCCCTCCTCAAGGTTTCTGAGCCTCCCTGGGGGCTGCGAGTCCTGCCGTCAGTCTGCATCTAGTTCCCTGCTGCCTCCTGCGTCCCCATAGCAGCTCTGACCTTTTCTTTCCCAAGTAGCACCAAAGTATCAGATTTTTACTGAAGGTTTGAGGTGGGAAAGGTTAGATTGCCATCGAACATAACACAGGCAGCAATTTAAAAGTGTGTGTTCAAAAGCAGTGTCCTAACATGTTCCCCACCATTCCCCACCTTCAGTGATCGTCCTCAGAGAGACTCCTCCAGGGTTTGTCCTCACCTCGAAGCCCATCGACACACACCCATCCCACAGCTCTGCAGCTCCGGTGGTGGGAGCTCTGAAACCAGTCCCCTGCATCCCTGCCTCCCCACCAGGCCCTGTACCTCAGGAGGAAACCCCAGGGTGGGTGGGTTCGCTTTGTTTGTTTGGGTTAGTGATTCTTTTCTTAGAGGTTTATCAGCACAACTTTTCTCCTAGGCTGAGCTTCTGGAAGGGGACTGACATCTTTATCTGCCCGGGATGAAACTCCGTAAATGTTTGCTGAACGCATTACAGAGCTCGTGGGTGGAACTCTCTTAGCTTAACAAATAGTGAGCGTTCAAGAAATATTTGTTGAATAAGAGGACGAATCCGTGGATCGATGAATACATTCTGAGCTGCTGTACCCTTACTCCAGTTTCTTTTTAGCAAGCTCCTATCTTCCTGTTTCTGCCTCAGGCAGTTCATCTGACCTCAGCTTCTGGTGACATTCAGCTTGCTTTGACATTCGGCTGTAGAGCGTTTAGCGGTTAAGGACTCAGGCTCTGTAATCAGATAGATAAAGGTTCACACATCTGTCACTCAGGAGTCCTGCATGGCTTAAGCCTGAGTTTCTTCCTCTTAAAATTCGGAATAACAGCAGTACTGACCTCAGAAGGTGTGGGGAAGAATCAGTGGAGATAATCTATGTCAGGTACCTAGAGTGATGCCTAGCACATAGTAAACACTCAATAGGTGATGGGTGTGGCTTTTAACTATTGCCATTGTTTCCTTCTGGTTGTTGTTATCCCATGTGTCTGGGCTCAGTGAGAAGGTGCTTAGACACCACAATGGTGTCTCCTCTCTGTGGGGATTACCATTTACTCCTCCCTGCAAGATACCGATGCACTAGGTAGAGATGTTCTGATTACCCTAAGTGGATGGCCTTTAGACCTGGTTTGGAAAGGGGGTGGTTTGTTTTAACATCATTCTCTCTCTTTTTTTTTTCCTTTTAACAAAATTTTATAAGAAATACCACATAAAATGAATTCAAAGAAAAGCTACTTGCCTCAGTGGGAATCCTAACTCCTTCATTTATTAATATGTGAAATTGCCCAAGTTTATTAACTCAGCCTCAATTTCCATGTCTGCAAAATGGGCATAATAAAGGTACACACCTGGCAAGGTAGTTGCATGAGTGAATAACTATAATGAATGACGCCTAGTGTGCATTCAAAAGTTAGCAATTAGGATGTGGGTGTCCGATGGTGGAGGAGAAGATGAACCAACTCCCAACCATGACTCAGGCCTTCCCTCTAGGACTTACATGTTGACACCCAGATCTCGCTGGTGACACTGTTCTGATTTTATATCTGCCTGGATTGGTGCCACCACACTCAGGAACATTCCAGAATGCCTTTACTCAGACTGAGCATTTGGCATTCTCCACAGACCCCAAGGTGACAGGAATTTTCTCTGGAAGAGCTCGGTTCTGCCCTTTTCCTTGACTTTAAAAGCTGTATTTATGGATGAGAGGGGAATTGCATCTACATCATGTAGGTCCATGTCACACTCAGTGTAATTGGACTCACTCTGAAAACAACGACTCTGTTTTGTATTAGTTAATCAAGAAAAATGGAAGCAATTGGTATGGTCCAATACGTGGCTTGAACTCTCTTCAAAATGAGTAATAACATGAATCAATTTGAATGAAGTTGGATCACTTTGACCAAAAATGTATTGTAACTTTTACAAACATATTTGTAACATGTTTGAAGACATATTTCTTTCTAGTCATAGACAGACCATGGGTGATTAGGATGCCACCTGTAAATCCCAAAGGAAATGAGATACCCTTAAAATCAAAACAATACTTATGAAAACCCATACCAGGGTTCTCTCTCTTAAGAGAGAAGGTGACTTTTCAAATCAGGTAAAGTAAATAAATATTAGCACTATTCCCTAGATTTTTAAATCTAGATAGTCAAAGTATTAAAGTACAGGATTTAAAAAATATATATATTTTTTTTATTGATTTCAGAGGAAAGGAGAGGGAGAGAAAGAAACATCGATGATGAGAATCATTGATCAACTGCCGACTGCATGTCCCCCACTGGGGACTGGTTGAGCCTGAACTGAGACATGTGCTCTGATTGGGAATTGAACCATGACCTCCTGGTTCCTAGGTCAATGGGCAACCATTGAACCACACAGACAGGACGTGATCTATTCTTTCACTGTATAGTATCTAGACATTCAAATTGATTATGAAAACTAGATAGAAGCATAAAACAACCTAGGACACTGATTTTAATGCACAATATTATACATTGTAAAAAAATGCATTTGAAAATGATGAGGGGAAATACACCAAAATGGTAATAGTAGCAAGGTGTCAGGTTAATGAGATCATATGTGTTTTCTTCTAATTTTCTCTACCTTATTTCTAAAATGTGACCATACTATTTAGGCAATTTAAAGTGATTCTTCTCCCTAACACTAAAAACTGAGCAGGTTGGGTAGTTTCTGGGAGCCCCTTAGTCATCATGGACCACATGCCTAGAAGGAAGGAGTCAGCTCAAGAACTGGGCCCAGCCTGAGAGGGCTGTTGGAGGAAGTGGTTGTTCCCATCAAAGGGGCCGCCCACCTGCTGTCTGGGGACACAAGTTACAGTCCCTCCATAGAGCCTGAGAGGAGAACCGGGTGACCACTCGAGCACGATCAGAGCTTGCAGCCTGTTCCCATTGCAGAAATACTGCCATGCAATCGCTGTGAAATGGACACACAGGCTGGGCCACATCCTCCTGACAGCACAGGTCCTGCCCTCTCACCCCATCCTGGGCTGTTCTCTCCAGCACCTCCTCTTCAACAGCCCTCCCCTGAAAGCTCCAAAGGTTTCCCCAGGGAAGCACATAGCACACTGACCTGAACTTCATCTTTGCTAAGTACCTACTTCCCAATGACGCCCTTCGGGAGGTCAACTTTCCAGGCAATTCTCTTTCCTGGGACTGCTCTTTCCAGGCGAGGTCACTAACTGGCTTGCTCGGAGACCCCTGGGAGAAGACCTGGGAAAAGCACTTCATGTTCCTGGGCTCAGAATGTTTCTTAGCTCACAAGTCCAGACATTGCTTCAGGCAAGTGAGAACTGAAAAGAAAAAGTGGTGACAGGGAATGAGGACTGTGACTGGGTGCTAAGGAAGCAGCCACGCTTCTATGCACCCGCTCACTCCTGAGCCTCCTGTGACTATACACCCATCAAGCCAGCCCTGGTCCTCCAACTTACCCTCAGCCTGCGAAAACAGGGGCAAGGAAGGATGGACTGCTCTGGGTGTCAGTTCCAGAGCAGAAAGGAGACATCCACCCAGGAGGCGAAAATATAAAGTTGCAATTGACCTTGTGTGGATAGTAAGTAGCTGAGGCAGCTAGAAGCAGGTTAGTAATAAATGCTGCCCAGAGAGCAGAGGAATTTGAGAATAATGTGAAGCGAGAGCCTCGCCCACAGAGGACCTGGGTTAGTTATCAAAGAAATGGAAGCGACTTACTTTATATTTTTTAATAGATTTATTTTTAATTGATTTTAGAGAGGGAGAGGGAGAGAAAGGGGAGAGGAAGAAGGAGAGGGAGAGGGAGAGAAAGAGGGAGAGGGAGAGGGAAAGGGAGAGAGAGAAGAGGAAGAGGAGAGAGAGAGATCGATTGATTGGTTGTCTCCCTTCGGGTCCCAACCTAGGTATGTGCCCTGACCTGTAATCTAATCCAAGACCTGCCAGTGCACGGGAAAACACTCCAACCAACTGAGCCACACCAACCAGGGGGAAGTGACTTACTTTATACTAAATATTACCATCAGTGAGCGGCTACTAAATGCAGGCCCTGTGGTAGGTGGAGAGCAAAGCTGAAGCCGTTGGATATTCCATGTGTCAGGTACACATGGCCAGGGACCGGGACAGCTGATGGATGCCTTGGTGTATGAGGGGAGGGTTCTGATTAGTCTGAGTAGGTCCCTGGCAAGTCCAGGTACAGGCAGAAGGCGGGTGCAGAAACCGTGTCATGGAGGGACTCCCGGGGTCACACACACTGCTAGGGACATGCAGAAAAGCCAGAGCAGGTCAGTCACCTCGTAGGACTTGGCTTCAATGCCATTTCCTCCCAGAAGCTACCGCTTTCTCCCAGGACTCTGAGGCCCTATTCCATGCTCAGGTAGAAATGGTAGCATCCATGAGTGTGATTGTTTGATTAATGGTCTGTTTCCACGAAAATAGGAAGGGAAGGGGCTCTTTATGATCATGTGCCTTCCACCTGACACTAGTAGGTCCTCTATAAATATTCATAACACTCGCCACATCATGAGGAAATACATGTACTTAGGTCATTAATGACCTCTGGACTATGATTCATTGCTAACCCTGAAGTCCAAAGTGCACCAGAACCTCCTTCATCTTGTTCTCCATCAGCATTAGCAATGCCTGCACAGTATGGGTGGCAAGAATGAATAGTAAATAAATAAACACACATGAAGAAAAGTCTAAAAATGGGTAGGAAAAGGAAGACAACACTGAGAAGTTAGGAGTCCAACGTGACCAGGAATGGGGCCAGGTGAGCAGGACGTGAGAAAGTCCAGGACGTCCTACTGAGTGGACATGAGAGGCCTAGGTTCTCCTTCCCAGGCGTTGACTGGGTGCTGTGTGTGATCAAGGGGACAGGGAAGGTTGGTCACCACATAAGAAATGATAAACCAAGGCCAAGGGCTTTTTTACCCTAGAGGGAAGCTAAGCCATTTATTTTCTACTCTGCAAAGTAGAAAGTTGGGCTCCTTTTCTTTTGTGAGATGAAGCCTTGAGCTCCCGAGAAATATGGGGAGCAGGGAGAAATGAATTAGCACCTGCAAGGTCAGGTTTCCTATGTAAGGGGGCCACAACCTGTTGGCTGGGAGCTTTAGTGCATCTTGCTGAATCCTTGACTCCCCAAGGACTGACTAATTATGATGTCAGCTTCATGTCTAGTAGGTAGAGGCTAGAGTATGCATCTATAGGGCCTGTTTCTGCTAGAACTTCCAACATCTCTTCTTCCCAGGTGTGAGTGCAGACAGACACAGGGAAGGGTTCGGAAAATGCGAGTGAGCCTGCAATTCACAACAAGATAGCTATGGAAAGATGTGGGCCATATGAAAAGCTATTGAAGTCTCTCATCTCTCAGCAATAATGTCTCTCCCTGGATCACTAGATGAAACTTGCCAGAGTTGGCTGCTAAAGCAGAGAATCTTCTAGAAGTGAAGAAACTGCAGAAATAGTGGGAAGATTCAAGAAGTATAAACCAAGTTCCAGACGGGAATTGCTGGAACAGTCTTTCCTTTCCCAGCCACCTCCTCCTCCCTCCACTACCCTCCAAAAGCTTATGAAATTTCTTCTTATTACAACTTCTGTTTTCTACCCTCCTAGTCACCAAAAAGGAAAGGGAGAACACTGAATTTTTAAAGCAACTACCCAGTCCTCACCCCAACACACTCACTCACACACATGTACACACACACACCCCTCCAAAAACACGTTAGCCATTTTTAGCAGATAAAAGGGGAGAAATGCAGGCTTAATGACCTATCTTATTGCCAGGTCAATCCATTTGGATGGCAACCAATAGATCTTAAAACTGTGTCTTATATTTTAAATTGGCTGCACCGTAATTGACTCAGTCTTGCTACAAAAGCAAGACTTTTGTCATTAATACATCGTAGGGCTTCTTGAAGAGTAGAGGGGGTATGCCCTGTACCCACTTCATCTAAGGTAGCGTTACATTTATTTGAGCTTAATTTTATCAGTCTCTGGGGGGGGGGGGGGAAGGGAAGCAAAAATTTCCCCTTTTTTGTGTGTTTCTGTGTGTGTGTGTGTGTGTGTGTGTGTTGCATATGTGTGACTATTCTGCTATTTAGTACATCAGTCCAATTCACCCCCCAAAATTTTCTAGATAAATTTAATTTATTTATTTTGTAGTTCAAGTGTCACAAATTTTGGTTATCTATACATTGCTCTGAGTCGATGTAAGCCGTTGTCTAATTTGGCCTCAATCAGAATAACAACAAACAAATACACTACACATATTCTTTAGTTTTTATAGAAGTGAGTAGTTTATGTCATTCAAATAAAGTGTTCATAGGCATGACTTTACTTAAATATGAGGATATAAAATGCTATTTCCAGGCAACAGTAAACAACGATCCCCAACTTGTAACTCCTTAAGCAATCTCACTCTGCCAATAAATGGAACTCAGCATGTGTGTTTATGAGCTGGAGGTGGGGCACAATGGTGGGGTGACGGAGACTGAGCGCCAACAGACCCATGCGAAGGTCCTGAACTTCTACTCACCCGCCAATGTGTGACTGGGGGGTCAGTCACATTGCCGTACAGGCCCCTTTTTCCTCTAGGGGTACCCAGGGTGCATGGACTTCATGACTTCTAAGGGCCCCTTAGTTCTGCAATGTCATGATATTTAGAATAAGAAAGAATTAGAATCATCTAGTTCAGGGGCCAAATCTGGCCCATGGCCTGACTTTGTACTCCCTGCCAGCTAGGAATGGCTTTTATAGTTTTATGTGGTTTGTGAAAATAATAATAATAAGTAATAATAAGTAATAATAATAATAATAATATCTCACAAATGCTAAAATTCTATGAGATTTAAAATTTAGTGACCATAAGTAAAGTTTTATTGGAACCTGCGACTTTTGAATTATAATTGTAGTTGCCACAAGCCTAAAATACTTACTATCGGGTCCTTTATAGAGAAAGGTCACTAGCCCCGATCTAGTCCAACAGCTTGACAGATGAGCAAATTAAAGCTTGGCCAAGTCCTGGATCAAAAAACACAGCGTAGTAATAGAAAGAGGCAAGCGGTCATTTTGAAGCACTGAAAGGCACAAAAACAATGAACAATAAACAAAAGACTAAGGATACAGAAGGCGTTTCTTCCTCCAATGGCAACGGATAATGTGTTATATAAGAGGTGAGGACAAAGAAGTTATGAAAGCCTCGGGCACCCTGCATTCATCTGTGCGGAAGGGATACTTCCTTAATCTGGGATCCCATTTCGATGGACTGAGGAGGAGGATTTGGGAAGGAGGTAAATGACATCAGAAATGGCTTGAGATTCTTCCTGCTGATAAGATTCCAGGAAACTTACATCCCAAAGCTGCAGGAAATGGAGGTGGACATTGGAAACACTTTAGTGGGCCTTTTCAAACGAGTAGGAGGTCTGAAGAGGTGAGGCAATGCTGTGACCAGGGGAGGAAGCTGGACAGATTAGTACTTTCAACCTAATTCGGGTCTAGTATTAGAAAACCCTAAAGCTCTTAGGACACAGGAGCTTGACAGAATAGCCAACATTGTTCTGAGAGCTTGGCCTCTAGTAACAGAGCTCATGTCCTGGCAGGACGGTAAATAAATCAGAGCAAAGTGAGTGTGCAGTTGGCCACGAGGCCGGTTTAGGAGGGTTTAGACAAAGTTCTGTGGGGGCTGGGAGAGAGGCTCATCACCCTTCAGTTTACACTGGGAGGACTGCCTTTGCCTGGGAAAAGACGGGTGTTGCATAATAAATATTTCAAGTCCAAGCATGAGTAGGGGAGAGGTGAAACTACCTGAAGATGCAAGCTGCTGGCGGTCCACCAGGTGCCCAACATTACTCCTGTGGGAAGGGCCCCAAGCAGTTAAAATATAAAACTGAGCTTGATGAACAGCTAGGATTTACCCTGGAAATTCAGATTACTGACGACACATAGTCTGTGTAGTGCGGTGTCAGTGAGTCAGAAGGGTTTGACTCTAAGCTTAACTCAGTGGTTCATGGCATGCATCCCAAACCTACTGCTTGAATTCCTTGGGTAAGATACTGAACCTCTCCAGACTCACTGTCTTCTTCTGCAATCAGAACAATAATTTTATTTTTTTATTGTTACAGGTGTCCCTCATTGTAGGGAGCGGCTCTAGGGTCAAGCTTTGGACTGATCTGTGGCAGGGCCATAAACAAGTCCCAGCTTGGAGGGCAGAGCCCTCTTAGCGTAATTAAGCTTGACCTTATAGTCCTCCCTTGCTCCTTCCTAGGTAGCTAATA
Organism: Murina feae; assembly: GCA_004026665.1. NCBI lineage: Eukaryota > Metazoa > Chordata > Mammalia > Chiroptera > Vespertilionidae > Murina > Murina feae. Next base: position 71,793 of record PVJC01001451.1, read on the forward strand.
GGCTGTGGGAGGTGCAGCAAGTGCTGCCAAAATGAGGTGAAACTCACAAGAACATTGTAAACATGTTGACCACTACCCTTGTTTTGCTTTGTGTGCTCTGACTATAAAATAAAGACTTGGCTTGCAGGCGGTGGCTCTGTCTCTCCATTAGAGAAGCAGTGTCGCACCAAGCCCCAGCTGTATTCTCTTGTCTGTCTCCTTTAATCCTTCCTCAGGCTCAGCGAACCTGCCTGTGCTGGACAGAGCACTCTTCATTTCTCCCCTACCCCTCCTCCACTCAGCTCCCGCCCATCCCTGGCCTTTCCTACATTGTTGTACGTCTCTATGGGCTATGCAACAACAATTATTTTTAAAAAGATGATGATGATAGTACCGACATGTGGGCTGCTATATTTAAATGAGACCATTCATGGAAAGGTCTCTAGGTATCTGAGCATCAGTGAGATCCCACTAAGTGCTTCCTGCTGGCTGCCGGCTGCATTGTATAGCATATTCACTAAGAAATGGATTTGGGCACAAGCAGTTCTGGGTTACAGTTCCAACTTCACCACCGTGTAGCCTTGCAGCCATGAGTAAGTTTTGCCAATTCTTTGAGTTTTCTTACACACAAAATAGTATCAATAGTAGTACTTATTTTAAGGAGTTACTGTGTAATTTTAGTGAGACATATACTTAAAATACTTAGAACTTCCAGCATTTAGGTGCCTTCATCATCATCATCATTATCATTATTTATTAGGCCCGGAGCATGAATTTGTGCATGGGTGGGATCCAGCCAGTCTGCCCCTATCTGGATGATTGGGCTGGGGGGAAGAGGGGTCAGGAGGAGGGGTCAAGGGTGGTTGGCAAGCCAGCCCTGCCCCCTGGTTGAACTCCCAGTTGAGGGGACAATTTGCATATTAGCCTTTTACTATATAGGATTGGCTCCCTAATTGCCAAAAAAGTATATTAAAGACAGGCTCAAACACAAGAAGCCTGTTATAAGATGCATACTTGATATATGCAATAAAAAGAATTTCTACATAAATGACTTGATCAAATGGTGGTAAAAATGAGTTTGGATTGTCATAAAATTGCCCTCCTAAGTTAGGGAGAGGTGGTGGAGGATGGTTCCAGCCAGCATCTCCATGGCATCCCCACATGTCCCCACCCACCCAAGGACCACCTCCTGCTCCAAAGCCCTCCGTGCTGAGCCCAGACGGCAACATCTGTTCTAGCTCCTTTGATTCTCTCCTTCAAAATCACTGGGATTCTTGCTTCTTGTTTTCCCACCTCCTTTCTGCCAAATTCTGTTCTTCTTGTTTCCTGTCAGGCTTCTCAACATTTGGAACACGCGGCTACAAAACCACTTCATGTTCCAGCTAAAATCTAAATGCTTGTCTTATCCTCTTTATCAGCAAGAAGAGAGAAACGATGGCCTCTGGAGAGGAAAGGGCTATTTAATATCTGGCCCAATTTCTCCTCTTAGCTGGCAGAGCTGGACTCCATTTCCTACCATTAACAGATTTATTTGCTTATCTGCTGTTCCCCAGATTAAATTACCCAGCATCCACGGTGACGGGGCTCGACAAACCTGCTTTCCCTATTACTCGCTACCCACACCCTTTCACTTCTGCTAATTCCTCCACAATGAACAGAAGGCAGCTATCTGCTGAGATCAGGAATTACCAGAATATGTGTTATAGATATCAGTGGTTTGTCGTTGGGCAAAATTGTGATAAGGCTGAGGTGTTGCTTCCGTTCGATTTCTTAAGAACTGAGGGTCTCTTCTCTTGAATAAACCAGATGGGAAGATTTGGGCTTTCCTCCCACCTTCCCATCTGCCCATAGCGGTGGGCCACCGGGGAATAAATAACACATGTAAAGTAAGCCTTGTATTCATAGGTTCTTTCCTATGACCCCATGAGGTCACTTCCTCCAACCTTTTCATTTTTCTGATGAGGATGCCAGGAAGGATGGTGACAGCTGATTCTAGCCGAACCAAGATAGGAGCCCAGATCTCCTGACTCAGGCCACCATCATTCTTTCCTTCTTATCATACCTGCTGCTTTCCTCACTCATGGCTGGAGGGGATTTGCCTTGGTGCCTTTTCTACATGTTCTATGCAGCCAGGACTCCCTTGGAGTGAGCCCAACCTGTCTTCTTGCCCTTGGGTCCTGGCTAATGTTTGGTCTTCCTTGTGCACGCCATCCCCTGCAGACCTGAAGGTTTCCCCCAGGTGCTTTTTTGGGCTGAGGAACTAGGTTGCCTCTACCTGACTGGCAGGAGGTTTTATGATGTGGAGGATAAAGTCACTGCATATTCTCTCAGATTAGTTAGGAACACAAGTCCCAATAAGGAGGTTAACTCTGAACAAGGTTACAAATCAAGCCCATCTTGGGATCCGAGGCCCACCCAACAACCCCTCGCCAGCAGCCAGAGTCCTGGAAGGCCAGTGTGGAGCGTGCTCAGATGCCTTTTGCCCTTGGTCATGGTAGGGTGAGTGGAGAGGTGACTGTCAGGATTGGGTCCCAGGAAACACTGATGTTGGGTTGCATTGATTTCCATAAAGTGGGCGGACAAAGACAGGAGCCCAGAGGGAATGCTGGGAATCGAGGTTCACAAGGGTATCAGAAAACCAGACAAGAGCTCCTAGGGAGTATTTGTGTGAGCAGAACTCTCCTGTCTCAGCCAAATACAATATGGATATGTCACTTCACTGTCTTATAGTTCTTTAAGAGAGATGAAATTCTTTCCATTGTAAAGGCCAGAAAACTGAGGCTTGAAGTCATTTGCCAAAGTCAACACTATTAAATGTTAGTCAAGAATAGAACCAAGATCTTCTGAGTCCAAAGCTTGTGTTCTGTCCAGTCAGCATGCTGCCTTTTAGAAAAGTCCACCTAGCCCTGACCGGTTTGGCTCAGTGGATAGAGCATCCGCCTGCGGACTGGAGGGTCCCGGATTCAATTCCGGTCAAGGGCATGTGCCATGGTTGCGGGCACATCCCCGGTGGGGGGTGTGCAGGAGGCAGCTGATCGATGTTTCTCTCTCATCGATGTTTCTGGCTCTCTATCCCTCTCCCTTCCTCTCTGTGAAAAATCAATGAAATATATATTTAAAAAAAAAAAAAGAAAAGTCCACCTATATGCACTAGTTAAGTTTCATTGCCATGCGTGGTGTTCATCAGGTCAACTCTACATACATTGATTCCCTTTGCCACAGTGGTACTCACATCATCCCCTGAAGAGGAGTCTTGGGGACTTCAGTGGGGACAGAGAAAGAGGATAGGCACAGGTCTGCACTCAATCTGGAATCTTCTCCCCATCATCCCTTCAACCAGAGCTGCTCCACTTCTATGGGTTGGGATCATGTGTTTAGAAAAGGTTCCACACATTCTGCACTTCTAAATGATCTAGCTTTTGGTTCAACACCTCGCATGAGAGAGATCTCACAAGCTAGGTGGGCTCCAAAATCCTCTAGAGCTAGCGGACGATGTCTGAGTGTCCTTACAATTGGCCTCTGGGTGAAAGGGCCCTGTAACACCAACAAAAGTCTGATGATTAGAAGTTAGCATAACCACACAAGCTAACAGTTACTGTAGAATTTCCTCCATTTTAAAAAATATTTAAATTAGAACCCTTGTCCATATGGTCCAGCCATCTGGCTTTCACAGAGGCCAAGTAGATACTGTTGTGAGACAAACAGGACAATATCTCTAATGTCACCCTCAAAAGACCAAAGATGGTCATCCCCAAATCACAGCTAATGGTCTGTCAGGCACTAATTTACCTAAACTTTTAAAAAAAAAATTTTATTGATTTTTTACAGAGAGGAAGGGAGAGGGACAGAGAGTTAGAAACATCGATGAGAGAGAAACACCGATCAGCTGCCTACTGCACGCCTCCCACTGGAGATGTGCCTGCAACCAAGGTACATGCCCTTAACTGGAATCGAACCTGGGACCTTTCAGTCCGCAGGCTGACGCTCTATCCACCGAGCCAAACCGGTTAGGGCAACTTAAACTTTTTAATAGCGATGCTATTTAGGGAGCATTTCAGATCTTATTTCCTGGCCATGTCATCAGCTGGGCCCAAATAAATTCTTACAAACATTTCAAAACAAAACAAAACACAAGTGATGCTGTTTATGCTCTTGGCTATCGTCATCTCTTGACCTAACAAGTTCAGTGAGTTGCCGCCGCCACCCCTGCACTTCCTTTTCTCTGTCCTATATTTACCTCTTGCACTTCGCAAGGGTAACCCCGGTGTGTTGATAAACAAGCTCCACCTGATGTGGCTGAAGCACCAGTTGAACAAATCATTCTTGAACCGACAGTCCTAACACATGGTGTCATTGCAAATGCACCTGGGCTCAGGTTTCCAGTTCCTTAAAGCCTGTCCTCTCATCACTGTTCTGAAATCTTGGGCATGCAAAGCCATTTCTCTATTTCTTAGACAGCTAAACAGGTAGAGTTTCTGAGCAGCTGAAGTAGGGTGGCTGGTTGTTTCCCTTCTTTTCCCTTGATTTCTTTCCATATCCTGGTCTTTATTGTCCTAGCCAACTCTGTACATTTAGAGAAATGCAAACCGTCTATTATCTTTCAATACTATGGGCCAGAAAAAAATCTCATTCTGACCTTCTGACCATCTCTGCGCACGTTATCAGTAATTCCAGAACCTCTTTCATGACTTCAAAAATTATCTACTAAGATGCCCCTCTGTTAACAGGCATCCCCAGGGAATGGGGCACAGTTCTGGACAAAGAGCTCAGATAACTAAGCATACAACTCTTTAAGCTCCAAAGAGTTTTAAAATTTGTAACCATTTACAGGCCAAGTTTCTCCATGTAAATAACACAGACTTGGCATTAAAATGAAGCTTCACAGACTATAACAAATGATTTTCTGGCCTCATTTGCTAATAAGAGACTATGATGGCCACAAAGTTGAGCTGGTATGGGAGCATGCCTAGCTGATCACTGACTGCTGCCTCTCTGGATCTGGTGATGTATATACCACAGCCGTGTTTCCCACGGACTGCTCCCCGCCAATGACTGAGCATGATGGAGCTCCTGAGTACGGCAGGACATGGGACTCCCCAACCAGAAGTTGGCTCAAGGACTCCCATCAGCCTGTCTGAAACTTCCTATGAATTGGCCTGAAGTCTGAGATGCATCCTATTCACTTCTCGTTCACCAAACTCAGATACCCCTGTCTCCTCCGACTGCCTCTTTTATTCCTGAACTGGCACTGCCCTCAAGCATTCTCTTGCACTTCTAATCCTGATGTAAAGTCTGCTTCTTGGAGGACCTGAAGTGACACAGGACCCCCTAGCTTGCCCTCCTTTAACCTTCTCCACCCACTCGCAGCTGTTCCCAGGAGGTGTCTCACATGTGTTCATAAACACAGGCTGCACAACACCCACGTTTTCCCTCCCTTCCTGCTCCAGCCCCGGCTTCCTGAAGAAACAATTTCTGAACCCCAGTCTCTGACGTGCCCAAAGCCTCATGAAGGCCCCCATTGCTGTTGCCACCTCTTCTTTTCGGGGAGGGGGGTCCTGACACCTACTTCCTGCTGATGCCGTGGAAGTCATGACACACCAGAACCCTCTGCTGATCTGAGGCCGTGCCACTGCACACAGCTGCAGGCAGGCCCATCTGCTCGGATGCATCCCTTGTCTTTGCTCCTTACAAAGGTCCTCCTATGCAGAGCTGCCTGGCGCCCCCATGGTCACACTTCACCTTTTGTGAGAAAAGTTCATTCCATTTTACCCACAGTCTTCTTCCCTTTGAACTTAGACTGGATCCTTGGCTGAAGGATCAACTCCGTGACAGATGTGCTATTTATAACATCGTGCTTTCTTTCGGAAACTGGAGGAGCTGGACTTGCTTATCTCTGCAGATGAATGCTCTCCTGTAAGACTCCTTCCTCCTTAGTCCTTTAAGAAAAGAATCTTTGCCCTGGCTGGCTTGGCTCAGTGGATAGAGCGTCAGCCTGTGGACTTAGGGGTCCCAGGTTCGATTCTGGCCAAGAGCACATGCCTGGGTTGCGGGCTCGATCCCCAGTAGGGAGTGTGCAGGAGGCAGTCTATCAATGATTCTCTCTCATCATTGATGTTTCTATCTCTCTCTCCTTCTCCCTTCCTCTCTGAAATCAATAAAGAAACATGGGGGAAAAAAGAGTCTTCTTATGGGTCCCCCAAACATGTTTAAATTCCAGAATGATTACAGCACAGACCCAGCCACATTCTGGGTTGCTCCCATTGGGGTTTTGTGGATCTGTTTGGTTGTATGTTTGTTATGTCTCCATGTGTGATGTGTGTTGCAGAAATTGGAAAATCCTTGCTCCCATCTCTCCTGCCTCATGATATCCCTTCATCTGTCACTTTGATAAAGAGTCCGTCTCTCACGGCCTCCTTCTTTGCTACCTCAGCTCTCTGCCTCCACCTCTGAATGCTCTCCAATCATAACCAATATTTGTGCTTGAATATTTTTTGTCACTGAGTATTTCCAAGACTTTGGGGACACTTCCACAGTCAGTGTTATACTAAAATGTAGAGTTATAGATGAGTACAGTAAAATAGGGCTTATAATACTTTGTTTATAGATGATGCCCAAATTGAGAAGAAAACTGAATTAATCTAGGGTTTATCCAAAGGAGAGGAATAGCAATTACTCTGACTAGGCTTGGCAGATTCCCAGGATAAATTATGAACCGACTTGATAAAAGAAATTGTAAATGTGTTTTCATTGATTTCAGAGAGGAAGGGAGAGGGAGAGATAGAAACATCAACGATGACAGAGAATCATTAATCGGCTGCCTTCTGCACAAGCCCACAAGCTGGGCTTGTGCCCTGACTGGGAATTGAACCATGCCCTCCTGGTTCATAGGTCGACACTCTAAACCACAGCAGCTGGGGTGAAAATTGGTACTTTAATACATCTCTTTTGCTTGCAAAATTTCACCTTCACTTTCGAATTTCAAATGGAATACATAATAATCACGCACACAATTAATTTCTTACTGACTTGGCCCTCTTTCCGTAGAGTTCATTGGTTCACATATTGAACTTGTATTGTACTTGACAAAAGAATTGAAGCGAGTATTGAACTTGTTATTACCACATGTGGAGCAGCAGCTTCATTATTCCTTTTTATTAAAAAAAACTTCTCAAGATATACCGTTTCCTATAGGAAATTGGACATCATTCTGAAGCACAAGATTCCTCATAAGGATAATCCACTCACTCAGGCTTATTTATTAAGCACACCTTTGTGCTGGGCACTGCGCCTAAGGCTGAGAGCATAGGCGAGGACCAGACCAGTCGCCCCTTCACCTGTGGTGCTCACGGCCCAGAGCCACTCCCATCAGATATGTGGACATCTCAGCAATCCACCCCTCAGGCAATAGCATGACCAATTTCCAAACATGGCCATGCCTCTAAAATTCTGGAGCCCCTGAGTGCACACTTACTAGCAGTGCACCAAAAATAAACTGATTAGCCTGAGCCTGTAAGAGCCCTTCAAAAAGGAGACTGACTTACCAAAGAGCAAAATATCCGTTTTTCTCACGTACTTCTGGAACTAAATTTAAAATTTCTAAGTCTTGTTTTAAAACAGCCGACCTTTAAAAATTAATAAAAATAAAGCTGCCAATAATCTTTTGCCCTAGAAGACGTGAAGAGGATGAAAGCAAGACAAAAGACATCGCTGTTAGAAAAAATGCGTTTCTGAAAGGAAACTGTAAGTGCTGTGTCCCTGGCTGATAGACAATGCAAACACAGATTTATTTCCAAACAATGACTCAGCATAATGACAGGTAGAACTCGGCGGAGGAATGAATGAGGAGAGGGCACAGGAGTCATAACACAGTGCAATAATAGTGAGTATCTATGTACCCAGTGTTCTCTCAATCTGTCTCTGCTCAGAGAGCCCAGATGACAAACTGTTCCAAACCAGATGCATTAGTAGCCCCATGTTCAGGTGCGTCTGAGGCCATAGGTCTTGGTAAAAGTTGTTAGACAGACAGAGTCTGAAGCTTCCACAGAAGTGGATGGCCTGGGACTCACAGGTTTTGGACCAGATGTAATGGGCATTGTTCTTGTTACCTATGCTACCTACCAAATCACCACAAAACCTGGTGGCTTAAAGCAAATACGGTCAGTATTTATTATTTGTTCATGAGTCTGAGGAGTGAGCTGGATAGGTTTTCTGTTTCACCTGCTGCAGCTGAAGTCACATATCTGCATGCCACTGGGAGCATGGCTGGGACTAGTATCCCAGGTGGCATCTCATCCATCAGGGTCTCTCGCAAGTGATAGTCTGGTCCCAGCAAGTTTACATATAGTAGGGCAGATAACTTCATGATTGTGTCGGCACTACCCCTCGGAGCCTCTGCTTACGTCATATTTACAAATGTCCTATTGGCCAAAGCAAGTCACATGGCCCATCCCAGGGTCAGTGTAGGAGGGCTGTGTAGGCTGTGACTATTTTGAAGTGTGGTTTATTGGGGGCCAACAATCCAATAGGGACCAAGACAAGATTGTGGGGTGATATGAGGGCATGAAAGAGGGACATAATGGGGGTGCAGAGGTCACTAGCAGAGGCCACATAGGAATGTGGTCACAATCTAAAATAATAATCTAATTGGAGATGGGGATGAGGACAAGGAGATCAAGCTGAGAAGATGAGCAAAGGGACCGTGGCTGGTTAAACAGATACCATTTATAGCATGGTCAAGAGAGCAGCTTAAGCCCAGCCAGAGTGATTCAGTGGTTGAGAGTTGACCTATGAACCATGGAGGTTGGGGGACATGCGTGGGTAGTAGGTTCAGTCCCTAGTGTGGGGCATGCAGGAGGCAGCCGATCAATGATTCTCACTCATCATTAATGTTTCTATCTCCTTCTCCCTTCCTCTCTGAAATCAATAAAAAAAATATATATATTTTTAAATAAAAGAAACTAGGTAGGTCGCAAAGCAGAATCTAAGCAATGGATAGAAAAAATTGCTGATTTTTCATTAAGAGGAGAATTGGGAAGTAAATGCTTATAAATCCATATGCCATTATTTTTGTAAATGGAATAGCTTGGATTTTCTGAGGAGCCCCTACAATGCTCTTTCTTGTTTTAAAGAGAGAATGGCCTGTGTCAATTGGTGGCTTCCTAGAGCCCCAACTGGACCCTGGATCCTCTCTCCAGTCTTCCCTAGTTCTCTGGGTCCTGGTTCTAAATGTTTGCTCAGGTGATACAACTTTGAAATATATTTTTAATGTCATTCAGGCCAATATATAAAATGTCTTAAATGTTGATAGAAAGTTGAATAGGAGCAATTCGACCAGTAGAGTTACCAAGAGGGGAAAAGTCTTATAGTGGTTTACAAGGTTCCATATGATTTTCTGACCTCACCTCCTGCTACCCCACCCCAGTCACAGACAATTGGCCCTATAGCAGGGCCTTATGCCTGTGATACTGCCTCTGTCTGGAAATCTCTTGACCAGAATATTCACAGGACTCCTTCGTTTTCTTTTCCAGATCTTTGCTGCTATATCTCACTGATTATTTTCCTGATAGTATTTAAAATTACAACCCACCGTTCCCCCACACAGCACTCCGTCCCTCTTCTCTGTTTTATTATTCTCTAAGTCCTATAACCATGTAACATACTATACATTTTGGTTTTGTTGTTATTATTGTTGTTCTTTGTTTCTCTGACTTATTTTGCATTTTCCCAAGATCTTAACATGTAGCCAGGTTGGCAAGGGGCTGGGCACAGGCTTCAGAATTATCCTGCCCTGGGTGTTAGTCCTGCCTCACAGCTCAGCGATCCCATGACCTGGGCCAGTTCCTTAAACTGCTCTAAACGTCATGTACAAAACGCAAGTCATAAAAGTCCTTCTTATCTTCTAGGTTCTGTGAAGATTAAATGAGACGCAAATATTGGGCTCAGCTTGAGGTGCCTGGCACGCGGTTAAGTGCCAAGTAATCAGCCAGGTTTCTATGAGCTGGGATTTCTTACTAGGTGATGGCTGTTTGAGGCAATGCAGGTCTGGCTACAGTGACTGCCTCACTTTCTTTTGGTGGAATTTGTTGAGATTAGCACCAACAACTCACAGCAAAGCACTAACTGTTCTTTCAGAGCTCAGTCTCCCTTTGGTGGCCACATCCTCTTAGTCGTTCCCTCGTCATATCCATATCCATTTCTTAGCGCAGTGTGAAGAACACCGACTTGGCTGTTGTCAAAGGTCCCTGACTAGGAAATAGCATCAGGAGAAAATGAATGCGGTGAGCGCCTTTTGAGGAATTGAATATATTTACATTTTTATTTTAAAGAAATGTATTAAAAGCTTTCTTTTCTTTGCTCCTCTTTTCTCTTCTTTTCTTCTTTTAGCGTACTTTCTCAGGGGGGAATCATCCTGGGAGCCAGCCAGGACCCAGCACTGGGCACCTCATTTCCTCAAAGAACCTTAGGTTTCTACCAGGAACAATTATTTCTAGGATTTTTTTTCCCTCTGAATTTTTTTTTCCAAAGTAAAGTGATATTTTTTTTAGACAGAATTTCTTCTTTTTTTTTAAATTTTGTTTTATTGCTTAAAGTATTACAAAGAGTGTTAAATAATCTCCATTTTTTCCCCTTGACCCTCCCCCTCCTGCTCTACCCCCCAGTGTCTTGTGTCCATTGATTATGCTTATATGCATGCATACAAGTCCTTCAGTTGATCTCTTAACTCCCCTGCAACCCTCCCAAACCTTCCAGCTGTAGTTTGACAGTCTGTTCAATGCTGTTCTGCCTCTGTATCTGTTTATGTTTATCAATTTATAATGGTCTTTATTACCCATAAATAAGTGAGATCATGTGGTATTTTTTTTCCATTGACTGGCTCATTTCACTTAGCATAATGCTTTCCAGTTCTATCCACGCTGCTGCAAATGGTAAGAATTCCTTCTTTTTTACAGCAGTATAGTGTTCCATTGTATAGATGTATCACAGTTTTCTAATCCATTCATCTGCTGATGGGCACTTAGGCTGTTTCCAAATCTTAGCTATGGTAAATTGTGCTGCTATGAGCATAGGGGTGCATATATCCTTTCTGATTGGTGTTTCTGGTATCTTAGGATATATTCCCAGAAGTGGAATCGCAGGGTCAAATGGGAGCTCCATTTTTAATTTTTTGAGGAAACTCCATTATTTCTAGGATTCTTGATGCTGCCTGCTGTTTTGCTTATATCAGAGCCTCTTCTCAGGGGTCCTTATATTAAAGAGAATTCTCAGTATAAACAACATCTCTCTAGTCTAGCTTCCTGGAGAGATCTGGTAACAATGAAGGAAAAAGATGTGTTTAAAAGAACTTATTACTCATTACTCACTTAAAGCAGAACAGTATTTATGGGGAACCTGAAGCTGTAAACCTGGCTTGGAGTAGTTTAGATTCTGTTAGGGAAATCGGACTTGCATGCAGCGGACTGCAATAAAGCTTGCTAAGTGCTACTGCAACAGCATAAATGAAGCCGACAGAAAAAGCTACTGCTTCCAGCTGTGTGTGGAGGAGGCGGTCTGACAGCTTCACAGAAGGAAGGTTTTACCAGACTGATGAGAGGGAGGGTCATTCAAGGGAGAGGATCTGCAAAAGCAAAGCCACTGGAATAGATAAGGCAACAGGTTGCACGTCTGTAGAACAGTGAGCGTAACGGCCCGGTGTGGCTCCCCCGGGGCCATAGGGGAGAGTGGCCAGAGAAGGTGCTAGAAAGGCTGCTGGGGGCGGGCATGAAAAGCCCAAAGAGCCACCCTTAGTCATTTGATTGTCATTCTATAAGCCATGGGAAGCCATTGGACGTTTTCAAGCCAACATAGGTCATGACTAGGTTTATGGTTAAGAAATCCCCTGGAGCCCTGCTGGGGGCTCAGTTGGTTAGAGCATCATCCTTTTTGCCAGAAAAGCTTGCTCGTTCGATTCCCACTCCGGCACATACCTAGGTTGTGGGTTTGACCCCCAGTCAAGGAGCATACAGAAGGCAACGGATCAATAGTTCTCTCCCACATCAATGTTTTCCTCTCTCGCCCCTTCCTCTTTCTCTAAAACCCAATAAAAATGTATCCTCAGGTGAGAATGAAAACAACAAGCTCAGGGGGCTTTCCCCGCCTGTGCTCGCTATGGTGGCATCAGGTGCAGCCTCAACTGGCAGAAAGATGCTGGTGAGTACTTCCTCTTTCGCTTCCTTTTGGACATAGTCTGGTGGGATCACTATCATCTCTGTTCTCTTCCAGACAAGGGGACAGCATGTGGCCCAGGCTAGACCACCGAGAGACTGCCTCTCCCCTATGGAAAGTGACTGGAGTTAAATGGCAGAGATTGAAAGTGGTTGCTTTGTCCAGCAGCTGCTGCCTCAGCATACCCCTCCAGAGCTGCTGGGCATTGCCTGTTTTTATCCCTGTTCTCTTGGATGATGAGGCTCCCCCCATTTTTCCATAATCTCCCCTTTTTCTATTGCTCAATCATGTCAGTGTCAGTTTCCATTGCTTGCACCCAAAGAATTCAGATATATAACTACTATTGTAATTATGATAATTTAAAAGTATTTTTTGAGCACCTACTATGTGTCAGGAATGCCATTATAGACATGAGGATACCATAGTAAAGCAAAAAATAAAAAAAAATAGTCTGCCTTCATGAGGTTCTTGATAAAATAGGGGGGAAATCCATATTGAATAAATAGTCCCCTGACAAGCCATAGAGGGACAGATATGACAAAGGCAAAGTTCAGAATGCTAGATTGGCCCCAAGGAGACAAGACAGAGGATGTCACATGTGAGCAGAGACCTGAAGATTGAGTGAAGAACATGTCAGGCAGAAGGGACAGCATCTGAGGAAGACCTGAGAGAGGACATAGGGTTACCCACCTTGGCCTGACCTTGGCCTTTGCTCATTTATTTGGTAGAACTTGATCAGACCCATTCCAGCCTCTTCCTGCTCTGCCACCACCAAGGGAAGGATCTCACTTCTCTTCCTCTGTGAGTTTCCTGCCCTTTATACTAAGGATTAAGGCAGCAAGTCAAGTCCATCGCCTCCAGTGAATCTTAGCAATGTGTGTGGGGTGGGGGTGGGGGTGGATGCTGAGACACACCTCCCAGATCCTCCTTCATGACTGGAGGGCTCCCCACTGTGCTGTTTGGGTGCTGCCAGTCTTGCTTCAGAAGCAGACAGTTCTGGAGAGTCATCCCATGTTGAGAACTCTAGGGCTTCCTTTGAGGCTGCATGGCCACTTGAATTCTCACTCTGCTCAATCTTGCATCCCCCCGTTCCTTCTACAGACTCTGGTCCCAAGAGTATTATAGACCTCCTGCACATTCATTTCATCTTCTAGGGGACTTACAACCGATGGAAGGAACCAGAATCAAAGACCAGAAGACTGTTGGAGCCTGTCACATTCTGTCTGTGTTATCTTAGACCAGCCTCAGTCCCTACTGCTGAGGTTGGTCCTGGGCACCATGGCTGCCACACAGAAGGCTCTCCATGAGTGCTTGTTGAGTCAGATATAACTTTTTCTGAAAATGTGTATAAAACCCACACCATTGTCAGTTATTATAATTTAGAGTTGGAAAGGGGAAAAAACAAAAGACAACTTCAATGGCAAAGTAAAATATGGGATGAGGTCACAAGTTGGAGAACCTGGGGCAGAGAGAGCAGGGAAGAGGATGCCATAGCTGTCCAGCGGAGGCACAACAAAGATGAGGAGACCACACACTCAGGAAAATGACAACTCGGAAGAACAGAGACACAGAAGCCAAAGGTGAACAAGTGCCTACTAAGCAGCCATCAGCGGGTGTGCAGAGCCTCCGAAACGCTGAGTGAGGCCATGATGTAACTACCTCATCAGACTTAGGAGCAACACTCGCATCTACTCTTCCAGGAATGTGTCATTGGTTTTCACTAGTCCACTTGGAAAGGGGATGGAGTGGGCACAGGAATACACATCTGTCTCCTTCACAGCTGTAGACTTTGTGCTTAAGAAACTGCTTGTTCCCAGTGGGCATCTGACTACCATGTATTATTATTGAATAATTCTTAGGTGTTTGAAAACAAAGGAGGTATTTTGTTGTCACCACTGAATGAGTATGTTGGAAAATCTGTAGGTTACCAGCCTCTGCCACACCCACATGAAAACACACACACACACACACACACACCTTCCTATCCCCACTCCGTGCAGCCCAGTTGCTGAGTATAAACAAAGCTGTTTCTTGATGTATCAGAAATTGCTTTTTCTATGCACCAGCTTGGGAAGGGGATCCCTGAGCCCCTCCCGGCACTTATTTAAGGCCTCTACACCACTTAATGGGCATTGACAATTTTTTAAATTGGGGTCACATTTTGTTAATAACATTAGACAGGTTTCAGGTATACAATTCTGTTATACATCATCTGTATATTGCATTGTGTGCTCATCACCCCAAGTTAAGTCTCCTTCCATCATCATTTATCATCCCTATACCCTCTTCTCCCTCCCCCTACTACCCTTTCCCTCTGGTTATCACCATACTATTGTCTGTGTCTATGAATTTTTTGTTGTTGTTGTTTTGTTTTTGCTTAATCCCTTCTCCTTTTTCACCAGCCCCACAGCCCCCACCCCCCTTTGACAGCTGTCAGTCTCTTGAACTACAATAATCCCTTAAAGAGTAGATAAATGAACCACTAATAAGATGGCATGCTTCTAAATTTAGGAAAGAGTAAACATATGTTATAGACTGTAGAAGAGAGATCTAAAGACAAATTTTGGAGGGTGTGCTAACAGGATATTGGAGGCAGGGGGATTGTTTCAAAATAAAACAGTGCCCTTTGAAGTGAGAGGACATCAAAGCAAGTTCTCCTTACCTTTAAGAATTTGTGCTTTCTGTCTGAGTAGAGAGTATGAATCCACATGCCCAATGGGATGGGTGATCACAGCATAATCGCCTCGTTCCTGCTTTGACTTCACTGTGAGGTCTGTCCTTTTACGCGGTATGACTGTGACATTTGGCGCAATCCCACACAAGGACTTGTCTCTCTGCCTCCCCACTGGAATGGGAACTTTTTGAGGGTAGACACTTCTCTAATCTCTGGTTTCCTCGAATAATGCTGATTACCTGTCACGTGTGAGACGTTACAAACATATAGAAGGAAGGGAAGAGGAAAGGGACAGAGGGAAAGAGACCGGAAGGGAGCCCAGTCAGACTCCTGGAACGCATTCAGAGTTGGTGAAACACTTAACTCACATTGTCCTTCAGGAGCTTTCTGACTCCTGGAGTACAGGGGGAGATGCGGAGAAGTATTTAAGATTCCAAATCAGGAAACTTGGGTTTGTGTTTTAGCTCTGCCACTTCATCATGTGTGTCATTGGAGGAGTCACTTAACTAACTCCAAGCTTCAGCATCCTATGCTGTAAATTGGGGGTGATTATTTTTACCTTTAGAGGCCTTGAGTGATTAAATGAAGTAATATATGTGACACCATTCAACAAACGATTAAGTTCCAAGTAATTGTTTACTAATAATTGTTATTACCCAGAACTATCTTCAACTGAATTATCTCTGTGATTTGTTTGGCAAAACATTTTCTTCTGAGGGAATATTTTGAAAGACGAAAAAAGATCTGATCATTGATCCTTTTTTCTTTTTCTTTTCAAATATTTTGCTATACTATTTATATTAGGTGGCTTTTTCTTTTTCTTTTTTTATCCTCACCTGAGGATGTTTCTTTTTTTAAATGTTTTTATTGATTTATTTGTTTTTGTTGTTGCTGTTAATCCTCACTTAAGGATATTTTTCCATTGAATTTTAGAGCGAAGGGAGGGGAGAGAGAGACACAGAGAGAAACATTGATGTGAGAGAGACACATAGATTGGCTGCCTTTGCATATGCCCCAACCAGGGCCAGGGATTGAGCCTGCAATCGAGGTACATGCCCTTGACTGGAATTGAACCCGGGACTTTTCAGTCCCCAGGCCAACACTGTTTCTGCTGAGCCAAACCAGCTACAGCAG
Source organism: Murina feae (assembly GCA_004026665.1). Lineage (NCBI taxonomy): Eukaryota > Metazoa > Chordata > Mammalia > Chiroptera > Vespertilionidae > Murina > Murina feae. The sequence continues at coordinate 87,781 of PVJC01001451.1, forward strand.
GATATGTTTCTTGATTTTTAGAGAGAGAGGAAGGGGGAAGGGGAGAGAAGGAGAGGGGTGAGAGAGAAACATCAACCAGTTGCCTCCCATATGTACTCTGACTGGGATCAACCCAAAACCTAGGTGCGTGCCCTGACTGAGAATCAAACCCCAAACCTTTTTGGTGTGTGGGATGACTCTCCAACAACTGAGCCACTGGGTCTGGGCAAGACAGTTATCATTTTTTAAACCTATTTGTGGGCAACAATTCTAATGGTTGACTAGTGGTCTCCATTCAAATCAGAATCACTTGAGAATTTCATAAAATACACATTTCCAAGTCCCTACTCTGAGAGAGTCAATTGACTTGTTCTAGAGTGGGGGTGGGACTCTGCATTTTGAAAGGCTGCCAGGTGAGTCTGATGGGCAGCTGGGAGGAAGCCTAGACAGGCTTCTTTCCTTTTAAACCTGTCAAAGACCCTCAAGGTCGTTGGGCCTGCGAGTTTATGAATATGCCCTTTGTGCTGGGTGATTGCCTAGAAAATGCAATGAGGGTTCATGACATTTGTCTTTGTTATTTGAAGCAGGGACTATTATAGAGGAAATGCTAGCATGAGCATGACATTCCTGTAACAAGTTCACAGAGAGGCATTTGGACCCAAAATCAAGTACGGACACTGGAGCAAGAGAGGGCGATGAGGTGCTTATAGGGCTCTTAGAAAAAGCACTTCCATCGCTTCTGTCATATTTCCTCAGCGTCGGAGACATACCTCCATCTATTTCACAGGAACGTTTTGATTTAAAACCTAACAGGCAAATGAATGGTGCCTTGGACTTCTTAGATGAGCTTATGCGCACATCATATGCTAGCTCAGGCAAGTATTTCACTCCAGGAAGACGTTACCACCCATCACACATCTTTTTATAAAAATGGGTCATAGAAATGGCCAAACATAACTGATGGACGTAACTGATGGGAATGTAAATTGCACACCCACTTTGGACAACTGCAGTAAATCTGGACATTTGCATATCCTATTTCACTCCTCCGTACATGCCAACAGAAATGCAAACATATGTTCACCAAAACACACATACTAGAATGTCATAGTTGCACTGATCTTAATAGCTCAAAACCGCTATGCCCACGCACAGCAGAATGGATAAGTACATCATATTATGTTCACACCGTAGAATACTATACAGCAAAGAAAATGAATTATCTATAGCAACACACAATATTAGATGAATTTCCCACTCAGAAGTTTGAATAAAAGAAGCTAGACTTCGCCCGGGCCAGGTGGTTCCATTGGTCAGAGTGTTGTTCCAGAAGAAGTGCTGTGGAGTGAGGCATTCAGAAACAAATGCAGGGCAAAAACAGTGCATTTCAAAGAATTTCTTAAAACCGTAGGCATACTGCTATGTACGTTTTACAAAAATTCCTTCTCAAATGGTTTTATTTCTTACAAAGTGATGCATGGTCACTTTTTTTGTTGTTGAAATATTTTTATTGATTTCAGGGAGGAGGAGAGAGGCAGAGAGAGACAGAAACACCAATGATGAGAGAGAATCACTGATTGGCTGCCTCCTGCATGCCTCCCAGGATCGAGCCTGCAAACTGGGCTTGTGCCCTGACCCTTGACCAGGAATTGAACGGTAACCTTCTGGTTCATAGGTTGATGCTTAACCACTGAACCATGCCAGTCAGGCACATGTTCATTTTTAAATCCATTGATACAGAACAGTAGAAACCAGAAATCAATATATATATATTTCAATCAACCCTGATACTACCGCCCCACGTAACTATTATAACTATTAAGTAGTTATCATTCCAACAATTCTCTGGACATAGATAGGAATTGTTTTGTAAACATGGGCGCAAACCTAAACACAAAACAAATTACAAAAGAAAATTATCTGAGGAATCTCTGTTCATATTCGTGGTGAAGGAGAGAGGAACTTGTGATTTTGGAGACTGTAAAGTAGCTTCTTTCTGGCCATTCCTTTGATGAGATGGGCACTCTGATAAAATAGTTGGAATTTTAAGGCAAATAGAGCCTTTCTGACCAAGCCTTGGTCTAACTCCGGGTGGGAGGTGGAATGGAAAGGAGAGGAACCGCCTCTAGTCCCCTGTGGGGACTTTCTGAATGAGAAGTGTGGACCATCACAGAGCAAAGAAGGGGAGGGAAGGCAAGACCCAGAGATACTGCCAAAGCAATGAACTTCCCAGGGCCTGAGGACCTGAACAGACGGAAGAGTAACGTGACTGGGAAGGTGAAGGCTTGGAAGTCTTGAAAAATGGTCCTAGGTCTGCACAAAGGAGAGAAACAGAACAAAATAGTGTGCTGTTGGTCAGATACTCTTAATTACAGTAATTTCCGTTTCTTCTATACTTTTTAAGAGGACGTGATATCACAGATTAAAGGTGCTAATTCTTGGACTCTACCTGCTTATCAGTAAGCAGCTCACAAAAATAAAACTCTTATGTATTGCACGGCTCCTTCTCCAAGCAAAATCTTCACAAAATGAAGATTAAGTTAACGGAGGGGGAGAAGGGACAGTCAGCTGCAAATCTGACCTTTCCAGCAGCCTAAGAGGCTGCTGTCCTTTTGATCCGGCGACTGAGTCTGTCACTCATTAGTGTAAGGGAGTCAAGGATGCTGACACTGAGAAGCGAAGAGGGTTCTCTGCTCTGAAGCTGTTTTCAAGTGTGAGGGCTTAGAAACTGCAACCACTGACGCAGAAAGCCCCTACCACTTGGCCAATCTCTCCCTGGACCTCACTTCCCTATCAAAACACGACATCAATCTCTGTCTTTCATATCATTCTCACTGGTTAATGGCAGAGACCAAACCCAAGCCCTCGGTCGCCCACTGCTGTGGAACAAGTATGTGCGCTTTCCCAGTCCATTAGCTTCCCAGGTATTAGCCTGGTTAGTGCTCATAACTCTATAAGGCAAGCACTGTTATTGTCCCATTTTACAGATGAGGAAACGGAGGCAAAGAGAAGGTAAACTACTTCCTCAAGGTGACAGCGCTCGTGTGTGAGCAAAGGGCCGGCGGCCAAAAACCTGACTCAGAAAGACTGGGGGTAGTTACAGTTAGAATGGAGACCACATTTCCATAAAACAAAGCCAGCGTCCTTGCAATAAGCTCCCCGATTATGTCAAGTGGCTTTTGAGTTACAAAATTCTGCATTACACCACTCCCCTGGCCATTTCTTATAGTGGGTGTTGGCCTTCTGACCACACACTACAGTGTGTACTCAGCTTCCAGCAGGAAGTGAGAGGTGTGTGTGTGTGTGTGTGTGTGTGTGTGTGTGTATGAATGATGTGCATGTGAATGTATGTGAGTGTGTAGGTATGAATGTATGTAAGCTGTTACTGGGTGAGTGAGAGTAGGCGCGATGGACCAAAATGTATGTATGTGCGAACCTCCCAAGTGCCAGGCTTCCTATGAGGACTACTGGTTTGGCCCAAGTAGCAACCTGGAAGGGAGAAGCGGGGCTGATTTACTCATTGCTCATGGGAACAATAATATCACTTATTTTTACGAACTATGTCAGTAAAAGTGTGAATGAGTGAGCGAACGTGTGTGAATGACTATGTATGCATATGTATGTGCATAAGCCTGTGTATGTGAATGTGTGGGCGTGTATGCATGTGCCTGTATGTCTGTGCATGCAAATGTGTGTGCATGTGAATGTCTGGTGTGTGCATGTGTCTGTCTGAATGAATCCCTGTGCATGTTGACACAGGTGAGTGCGTTTGTGCATGTCCCATGTGAATGTGTGAGTATATGTCCTGCTCCCAGCTCCCTTTACTGGCAGCCAGATCAAGTGACACATGAGCTCTGCCCTCTGAGAAAGCTTGAGGAAGTTGTCTGAGGACAGTCCTGACCACAGGGAAGGGAGGTTGCCAGCTCTGTGCCACTGGGAAGAGTGGCCAAGTGGACTCGACGGGCAGTAAGTAGTGGAGCAAACCCACTGGTGCCACCCCAAGCTCACTCCCCAGACCACTACCTGTGAGTGCTGCCCCCTACCAGGGCTTGTGGGTGACGAGGGAAGCAGCCAGGTGCTCGAGAGGGAGCAACACAGGCTTGGGAGTCAAACAGACTTGGGCTCAAATTCAGGCTCTGCCTCCGGACACCCCAGAAAGGGACTGTGGGCAAGCGAGTTCCCCGTCTGTCCTCAGCTTCCCCGTCTGACGAGAGAGCAGTCACACTCAGCACGAAAGTGTATGGTGAGGATCAAAGGAGCCGATGCATCGGGTGAAAACACCACGGAGCACAGCACTTTGCGCCAAGAACTTGCTCACTGAGTGATATTACTGCTCCCGTGAGCAACGAGGAAAACGGCCCTGCTTTCCCTTCCAGGTTGCTCCTTTGGGCCAAACCAGTAGTCCTCATAGGAAGCCTGGCACTCGGGAGGTTGGGAGGTTCGGGAGGTTCGTCTTATTTACACCCTGGGGCACTTGGAAGCTATCTACCGGCGAGGCCCCAGGGTCAGAAAGAGTTAATACACCAGCACAGGAGCAACACTCCTCCTGTCACCTGGGAAATCAGACTTTTTCTTTCTGAGAGGAAAGTAGAAAAGACCTTCTGATGCAACAAACCCAACCAGACAGCGGGAGATTCTGACCGGGGTGAATTATGCTCTTAAAAACGGGGCCTCTGCCCCTGTAAGTGTGTGAGCTTGGTGCCTGGACTTTTCAAGGATCAGAAAACAAGATAAAGAAAGGAAACTTGCGACAGGCAGCCAGAGTGTCCCCGAGGAGAGGGAGGACAGCGCAGTGGGAACAATGACTGCGTGGCTGGCTAGGCCACCTGCCTGGGAGGCGGGAAGGGCGTCAATAGGCGCTAAGCAAACAGTTGGGCCCTGGTGTCCCCAGGCAGTGTGTACAGTGGCTGGAGCTCCTGGGCCAGGGGCACTGACTGCCTGCACATCCCTATTCAATCGGAGCCAATCTCCAGGCCAACGCTTTGTTGACTCAGAGTCTTTCATTGCAAAATGCACCCCCCCCCTTCAGAGTCATAAGCAGACCCGGATGGGCAGTGTCTGCGCCCACAGGTGTGCAGGCTTCCCTGCCAGCAGGAGAAAGTGTTGGTGGCATGTTCCTCAAGGAGAGGGGCTTAGGGTCCCACGACCTGAATGAAGTGGAAACCTGGGGCGAGTATAGAGACAGGGAAGAAACAGAGGCATCAACACACCCTGTCCCTTAGAGATGGTCTTGGGAAGAGCTTTGAAGATTCTTGCTCCATGGTAGGCAAGGACCTGAAGGAGAGGTGGCTACAGAGGCGGAAAGCAGGAGGGCCCGCCCCTCCCCAGCCATGCTCCTCGGGCTGCCATCCAGATATTTACATAAAAATGCCTGCCCAGCTGGTGTGGCTCAGTGGTTGAGTGTCCACCTATGAACTAGGAAGTCACAGTTTGATTCCTGGTCAGGGCATATGCCTGGGTTTCGGGCTTGATCTCCAGTAGGGGGTGTGCAGGAGGCAGCCAATCAGTGATTTTCCCTCATCATTGATGTTTCTCTCTCTTTCTTTATCCTCCCCCCTCTCTCGTCTTTTTCTCTCTGAAATCAATAAAAATATATGTTCAAAAAATTTTAAATGCCCCCACTTTAGTAACACAATGTTTTAGAATTGGGGCAGATTAGAAGTAAGGGATTTGTGGAACATGTATTATGGTCTCACGTGTGATAAATGACACGATGCTGAGTCAGTGAACGAACCCTATTTATGGCATTCACAAAAGGCAGCTTTGTCACCGTGAGAAGCTGGAAATATTTCTGAGGGGGAGAAATTGTCATGGGATGGTTCCTCTAGTGAATCCTAACTCTACAACCTTTCACATTTTGGAGGCAGGGAGGGAGCGAAGAGGAGATCAAGCAGGTGGCATAGGGCACACAGGTTCTATGTAGGCACAAGGCGCTACCACTTCGTACACTTGGGCTTTGTCTGTAGTGCCCGCCATGGTGCACCTGTCTCTCACCCCAGAACAGTGAGGGGCTTTCTGAGGC
>PVJC01001452.1:0-71936 GCA_004026665.1 Murina feae
TTTTTTGATGAAAAGAGGCAGGTACTCATTCTGGAAAGCCAATATCGCATTTACCAGAGGTGTAAGAGTTCCTCGCCTTGAAAGTTAAGACCAGAAGGCTTACCCAGCACCACTCTTTCCAGCATGGCATTGGACATGCTGGTAATCGCTATAAATATAGGAATTAAGAAATTACTACTTTTTGTAGTTGGCATGATTATATACCTGAAAGTTCCAAGAAAAGCAGCCCTGAAATTACTAGAAATAATAAATGAATTCAGCAAAGATGTAGCCAAAAGAAACCCACATAGCATAATTGCATATCTGTCAGTGAAATAGGGTTATGTTAATAAAAACATAAAATAAAAATAGAGAACGATTCCATTTATAACCACAAACCGAAAATAAATTTACTTGAGGATTTTCTTTGAGCCACGAGATTTATTCCAAGAATATTATTAAACCGTAACAGGAAAAGTAAAGGAGGATGTTGATAGAGTCTCCCTTTCCCCCGAGTGATGGGCGGAGCATGACCTGACTTTCAGCCCAGAAATACCTGAGTGATTAAGGATACACCTTATACGGACTGTACATTGGACCACCAATCCACACCTGCCATATACCTTAAGCCACCACCCGATAATGGCAACGCAGTAAACCACCAATCAGTGTGCGCCGAGCATACTAAGCCCCGCCCCCTTTCCACCCCTCCTAAAAAGCACTCACCCCTGCACGTGGGCCCTTTTGTCCCTTTGCGAGAGGGCCCGCAGGTTCTATTCTTCTAATAAAGCCTGTAGTCCTGGTTTTCGGCCTCAGACTGATCTTTCAGATGTGAACAAACGGAGAGAGATATCAGATCATTGCTGAGAAAAAAAGTTTCAAAAATGTGAAAGGGCTTTCAAAGTTAACAACTGTAATGCAACACTGGTTAAAGCCTTACGCAACAATTATCGAAGCTGAATAGTTGATGCCAATTTTATAGAATAATAGGAAAAATAAGGAGTCTCTCGCAGGATTTCAAATGCCTCACAAAAAAGCATTTATCAAACTATAGGCCCACAAGCAGGAAGTAGAGAGTGTGGACCACCTTCCTTTGGTATGGAACGCATCACAAGCTTAAAACAGGACCAATTCCAAATTGCCAACTGTTCCTCCTACAGTCTGATGCATCTCAGCCAATGGCAAGGCCACCCCTCCAGTGGTCTGCCCCAAATATGTGGAAGTCATCCTATGGTCAAAAATAGATCCAGAGTCGGCCACTGCTCAGCCCCTTACCTCCGTTGCCCTGACCGAGGCCACCACGGCCTCCTGCCTGGACCACTGCCAGAGGCCTCCTGACCGGTCTGTGGGTTCCTCTGCATTCCTCCAGGCTTCCTCAGCACCGCAGCCCGAACACACCAGGCACCTCTGTCCTCAGGGAACTTGGCATTCCTTGGCAATTACTGTTCTCTCCACTGGAACCTTCTCTGCCCCCCTCGGGTATTTGCATGCTTGTCCCCTCCCTTCCTTCAAGTCTTTGCTCAAATGTGACTTCCTTACATTCCCCATTGAAAATGTCAACTTCTCGCCTTCCTGTTAGGCTTCCTGTCATTCTTGCTTACCTCACTTGTCATTTATTCATCCATCTATCTCTATTCCTAAAATGTATCTCTCTCCCCTGACTCCTCTAATAGGATGCTCGTTTTGTTCACAGTTGTATCCTGAGCACCTGGAACAGTGCCTGGCACATAGTAGGTGTTCCATAAATATTTGCTGTGTGAGTGAAACAGAAAAGAACTTCCTATGGCACAGATGTCCTACTTTATATACTCAATTTACAACAGAGGAGAAACAATACAATGCAGAGAGATTTCATTGCTAATTAACTGTTTGGGCAGTGGGATAATAGAAAGTAAGATAATTACTCTAGAGTAATACATTACAGCATCTATGTATACAAAAGCCTAATGTGCAAAGTATCCCCTCGGGAGTTTGACCAGGGGTTGGATTGCTTGCTATGACATGCGCTGACCAGCAGGAGGCAGTGCAGAACAAAGGAAGACCCCAGTGCGCCCTGGGCCTCTAGTATGGAATAATAAAATTGTAGATGGATTTGAGCAAAATATGCACTAGTATTCTTAAGAATGGGAAAAATAACATGGCTATCTCATGTTTGAAGAGGTGGCAAACATTGAAGAAACAAAAAATATTGTTAAAGACAAGATAGGAATATATAAAGACTATTCTAAAATTTACGATAGATACATGCAAAACAAGGCTATAACATAAAAGCTATGTGAAAATAGAACTACTACAAGTTTATTTTGAAATAGGGAAGAACTGATACAAACATTAGTTCATGTCTCGATTCCAAAGGAGATGAAAAGTTTATTCCCAAATAGAAAAAACAAAAGTACATCACATAGAAAAAGATACAGCCTTGAAAACAATAAAGAAAAGCAAACCTAAACAACATTAAGGTGTCGTTCTAGATAGAGAACAGCCTGACAGCTGTCAGAGGGCAGGGGGCCGTGGGGCTGGGCAGGAAAGGCAAAGGGAGGCCTGGCCGGTGTGGCTCAGTGGGTTGGGTGTTGACCCGTGCACGGAAAGGTTGCAGGTTCCATTCCCCGCCAGGGCACGTGTCCCAGTTGCAGGCTCACTCCCTAGTAAGGGACATGCAGGAGATAGCTGATCAATGCTCTGCTCTCACATAGATGTTTCTCTCTCTCTCTCTCTCTCTCTCTCTCTCTCTCTCTCTCTCTCTCTCCTTTCCTCTCCCTCTAAAAATTTAAAAATCTTAAAAAAGAAAAAGATGAAGGGATTAAGAAAAAAATCTCCAGACACGCAACTCAGACAACAGTATGGTGATTATCAGAAGGAACGACAGGGGGAGACAGACGAGGGTAAGGGAGGATAAATGGCGATGGAAGGAGACTTGACTAGGGCAGGTGAACACAACACAATGTATAGATGATGTGTTACCGAACTGTACACCTTAGCCCTCCATCATTTTATTAACCAATGTCACCCCAATAAATTCAATGAGGAAAAAGATATCTTTCTAGAAATTGTTAAACTAGTAAAAACAAATAAAAATAATAAACTTCCTGTTAACAGTATTGTGGGGGAATATATTGCTGGTGGTAACAGGAGTTGGTGTCATTCCTCAGACAAACAATCCAGTTCTGTGTACTGCAAGCTATAAAAATGTTCATAGCTTCTGGACTATTAATTCCACTTTAGGAAACTTATCTACAAGGAAGTAAATAAAAAATTAAGCCAATGGGAAGTGATCTATTTTATCCTGTGGAGTAAAGTGAGAAATTGGAAACGACCCAAGTGCCAAACAATGGAGACATTTCTAAGCAAACAATCTTACAAGAGCACGGCAGACAGTTAACGCGGACAACGCGGCGAGTTTTTTAACATGTGACTATTCAACGTGAGTGTCAACACAGCAGAGGACCATCCGAGACGCCGAACTCCAAGCGTGATTGTTGTGTAGTCTCGCCCAGGTCATCTTTGGGATCAGAAACCGAATCTTTGGGCAATGCCCCCAAAGACTAGACGGATTGCACCAGGTGAAGAACCACCTTACCCAGGGTCATGCCAACTCTTCAGACTGAAAAAGCTGAGACACTTCCTGGAGAAGCCTGTGGCTAGGGCTTAGGATTTTACTTAGCTCTTAGGGGCCATGCACTTGGCCTCCTGGACACACTTGTCTCCCAGCAAATGGAAGGGAGGAGCGCGGCTGGACAGGGAGTTCTGGAAGGCTCGGAGGCTGAGCCCAGCCTCATCTGTGGACCCAGAGCCCTCTCTCTGCCCACAAGGCAGGACGCCTGAGAGCTCAACAGAACACACGTCAGGGTGAAGTCCAGCTCACAACCCAGGGGATTAGGAAGGCGGGCGTGTTGCCTAGCCGTGTGTCGGACGGCGAATTCTGACTCCACTGCTTATTAGCTGAGGGCCTTGGGCCAGCCACATGCACTCGCTGTGGGTAGGTTTCTCCTGGGGAGAATGTGGGATGACAGGAATACCTACCTCGCAGGGTTGGTGTGAGGATTGGGTGCGACAGAGCGGGAAAACTCCTACGTTGCAACTCTTGTCATCGTTATACCCGCGGGGTGACTTGCACACACGGCTAAAAGCCTACAAGCACAGCTTAGAGAATCAGAAAGGGCTGGATCGCCCAGAGTTACTGAACCAAGAGAGATCGCACCCAGGCTCATGTGTTTGGTTGATGATGTTCATTTGGGAGGAGGAAGAAGGAAGGCCTTTGAGGAGATGCTGGCTGGCTCGGGGAGGTGGGACAGCCACGAGAACTCGAGGCCAGGAGGGCTGCCAGGCAGGATTTGCCCCTCACCAGAGGCCTCTGCAGAGTCAGCCTTGAGCAGTTCCCCGTCCATTGCTTCTTTGCGACAGAGGCTGGTCCTACAAATGCTTCAGATGGGATGAGGTGGGTGGAGGGGAGGCTGGACACGGATGCCTCCCAGGCCCTGCTGTGGCAGACAGATCCAGGAACACACCCAAGAATTTAGGAAGTGGATAGAGCTTCCTTCCCTCCCCCCATCAGTGACAGCCTGCTGATTGGTTGAGAGCGGCGTTGAAATTAAATCCTGATGCTCGTGCGTTTCCCTGGGAACAATTACAATCACGGATTTGGCTGCTGAGGGGCAGCGGTTGGGCAGGCCAGCGGAGAGACTGAGCCTCGGCCTGAGAGAGGGAGCCCCGTCTTTTAGGAAGCTTGGCTGTTGAATGTGCTGCGTGACTTTTTCCTCCAGGTCCCCAAGAGAATGTCGCTGAAGGCTGACTCATCTTTTAAGGCTTTTTTTGAAGTTAGATTTAGAATTCTTCGGAATGCCAGCCTGCGATGGTCCTGCAGGCAGGCGCCGTCCATAGACACCTCCCGACGCCTCAGCGTCAGGCCTGTGAAACGGGTCTCCGGCTCTCGACCTGCAGGAGGATTCGAGAATAACTTCATGTGTCTTTTAGTCACTGTGTTTGTGCTGCTTTGGCACAGCAGCAATGGAAACGAATGCCATCTGTTTAGAGAAATACGGCGGCAGGTGGGGATGGATGTCCTCTTTTCCTGTTGGCACAGCACATACGGGCTGTGAAGGGAATTCACCGAGAATTCTTCTTACCTGGCGCCCAGGTGTGGGGAGCGGAGGCATCGAACCAGGCCCTGCAGTGCCACATCGACTGGAGCTCCTGCTCGGAGCTGGGTCCTGTGCGGAGCTGGTGGCGCTCTGCCGCAGGGGTCGGCCAAGCTCCTTTCCTCCGGGCTCGGGTCCCGCAGGGGAGAACTGGCACAAAAGCCCCGGTGACCAGGCCATCGGACCGAGATTTAGCCTCCTTGAATTTAGTTCTCTTTGTGTCAATCATAAAAAGAGCTACTTCTCAGACCAAGTGATAAAATATAAGCAAAATCAAAAGGCTAGCTGAGTCCCAGTCTTTTTTTTTTTTAAATAAAATTATTAAAAAAAATTTTTTTTGTTTTTGTTTCAGAGAAGAAGGGAGAGAGAGAGATATAAACATCAATGACAAGAATCACTAATCGGCTGCCTCCCGCACGCCCCCTACTGGGCACCGAGCCCGCAACCTGGGCCTGTGCCCTGACCCGGACCTCCTGGTTCATAGGTGGACGCTCAACCACTGAGCCACATTGGCCGGGCCCAGTCTTTCTTCTTAGCCCGAAGCTTGCCCTGGGCTGCCCGTGCCCACCCCCAGCACCGTCGCGAGGCCCCTGGCTCCTCACTACGCGCACAGGGTGAGCCCAGGCTGGGTGACTCCAGCCAGTCTCATCTCACCATCAGGGCTGTCAACAGCAAGCAAGTCTTTATTAGTCATTTTTTTTTTCTTTGTAAAAAAATGCTGCTCAAGTAAAAAAGAATTTTTTTAATGGCAAAGTCACTCCTTGTCAAATCATTCGAAAAATGAAGAGAATCATTCCTGGGCCAGAGGACTGCCGGGAGCCAGGGAGCCGGCGCTGCGCTAGCATGTTCTATTTGGGCCTCGGCTGACGGCCCCGGGTCGGGTTACATCGCTGAAAAAGCAGGGGGAATGTTTGCCCTGGAACCAGCTCCGGCTCTGGCTCCTGGTTAAAATGAGGAGGGAAATCATCGGGTCGAGAAGTTCCTCTCGTCTTCTCTCTGGTCTGCTCCTGGCCGCCCCACCGAGGTGAGCCGAGTGCCTTCTCCGCCTCGGGAGTGGGCCGGCTCTGCGGCTGGAGTTCAAGTCCGAGGAGGGGGTCAGCCAGACGCGGTCCCTCTCCCTCCGCCTGTCACCCTTTGAATCAAAGGGCTGTGGTTTTTAAGGAAGATTCTAAAGCCGTTTCCGACCTTTCCTGTGTGTTCTTCCCTGACTGTTGGCTAGGACGACTCTGTCTGTCTGTCTCTCTGCGTCTCCTTTTCTTTCTGTCTCTTCCTATGTCCCTTTGTCTCTTTCTCTCTCCCTTCCTCCAAGGGCGGCATTCTGTGTCTCCCAGGACAGTTCCAATTTCAAATGTCTTGCACCACGATCCCTACGTTAGAATGTGCTAGAAATGCAAATATTTTGACAACCAAGCAACAGCTTCTGAAATATTTTTGTATCCTCCCCGCCCCCGCCCCCCAGGAATGAAACAGCAAACATTCACTATTTTCTAGGACAGTTCAGAGGCAAGTCCTCCTGTCACCCATGACTTACAAGAGAGGAACCTGAGGCACAGAGAAAGTCAACGACCTGCCCGCCCAAGGTCACCTTGGTCAGATCTCGTGGACCAATTTTCAGCTCAGAAAATACGGTCCCCATGGTCACCCGTCCTGTCTGTCGCTCCCCTCCTCCCTGGTCTGGTCTGCAAGCTTTGCACATCCATGTTGGTCTTCTTCTCATCGACAGAAACAAGGTTATAGCCACGTGCCTCAGAATGTTTCGCCTTACCTGCCACACGCATAGCGGAAGCTCAGCAAGTGCTAGTAGATTACTCAATCAGCTCAGAGAAACATCGCAGATAATAACACCAGGCTATCGGCACAGAATTGTAATGATATGGGAAAGGGTTCCTGATTACGGTACCAAGTACAACATTGATATGAAACTGTATGTACAATGTGATGGCAACCCGTGAATATGTAAATATGCTATCAAAGGCTGGAAGGAGATACGGCAGAAGGTTGGCCGCGGTTCCCTCGGAACGGAGTGGCCAGCGTAGTGATTTTTTTTTAATTTAGTTATACTTTTTTTGGTCTTTTCCCACTTCCATGTCATCAGCTTGTGCCAACTTGATAAACAGAAAAAGAAACGTTTTAAAGTCTATCATCCACTTAACGGGAACCAGAATAACACGGAAGAGGCTGGTTGGCTAGAGGGTTGCCCCAGAGATTTGTGGCTTCCTGGGAGTTGAAATGCATGAGTGGAATTTGGGTTGTGGTGTGGCTCTTGCAAGCTGTGTGTGTGTGTGTGTGTGTGTGTGTGTGTGTGTGTGTGTGTGTGTGTGACATCTACGCCACAATCTGACGGTATGATGGTATACATATGAGGACAAAATTTAAATGATCATTTATGAGTGAGGAAATAATTAAGCAATCTCTCTCTCTCTCTCTCTCTCTCTCTGTCTCTCTCTCTCTCTGTCTCTCTCTCTCTCTGTCTCTCTCTTTCTCTGGCTTCGTTCAAATGGCCCGGGAACTTTGACCCCAGTCCCAGAAAGGATTAGAGTATCAGAGCTAGAAACAGGCCCCCTGGACCTTTGCGTCTCATCTTTTCACCTAGACCATGTGTGATGCCTGCTTTAGGGGCGCTGATCCAGGCTCACCTGCACTGGGAAGCAGGAGGTTGAAATTGCCAGTGGAATTCTCACTTCTTTCTTTGTCTGGCTCAAACCTGCCCGGGCGGAGGGACCCTCAGCACGCCCTAACGGGAGCTGCTGCCCGGGCCCCGCCCTGCTCCCTGGACGTGGAGCTGTCCCCAGCTGTCCTCGCTGCTGGGGGATGGTGTCTCCACCGCGTGAGGTCTGGGGGTGAGTGATGTGGAGGAGGGCACAGGTGGAGACCCACGCCCACTGACCAGGCCAGCGAAGCCAAGGGCTTCTCCGGGGCCTTTCTGATAAACTGTTCTCCACCCCACGGGGCCTGCGGACGGGTCTTTGTAACCAACATCAGCGTTCAGAGACATTAAAGCCAGTCGCCAGCCAGCAGCTGACGGGTCATCTGCTCGCTTGGTCACACCGCCGTGTGCGTTGGAAGGTAACACGCTGTGGACCTGTGGCTGACTTCAGGAACATCACAATGCGACACATGGGAGTGTCACAAATTACGTGAAATTATTTTTTCTGATTATACAAGTCATATGAACATATTATTAAAACCTGAACTCTACAGAACGAATACAGAAAGAAAATAAATCCCCCATAACTCTAAAGCCTCTATTAGCATAATTGTTTATTTTCTTCTTGCAATTAGTGGTTTATTTTCATCTTGTTCCTCTGTATAAAACACATGGCATACCATGTGAGGTTTTTGACTCCTGCTTCTTTTCTTCACATTATATGATAAACATTCCCCATATCACTCAATATGTTTTGAAAACGAGGATTATTAACGACCGCATAAATCCTCTGTAGCACTGAGCTAGCATTATGTAACTTTCCTCCTGGTAGCAGACTTTTAAACTGCTTCCAAGTTTTACAGATAAAAATGTCATGAGGACAAAGGAGATGATCTGTCTTGTAAACTTCCTGATCATTGAACCTGAATCTGGTCGAGTCTTCAGATTTAACTGCCCATTTATAAAAACAGCGGACACACTATTGATACTGTGGCCTTGCAAGCAGAAAAAGCCAGATTCTGGGAAACGGTACAGTGCAACTGAACCTTTTTTTCTTCTTCCAGCAGATAAACTGTTTGTAGGGGGTGGGAGATAAGAGGGAGGGGAAATCTATAAATAAAAAATACCAATTGCACTGGACTCGTATGCACCATATTAGGGTCCATATTCAAACAGACAGAGAAATTAAAACACTTAGATCCTTGATGATATGAAGGAATTATTTGTTTTCCAGGAGTGATCATAATGTTTGTGGTTACACGTAAAAATCAAACACTTACCTTTTAAAGGCAAGTATTGAAAAGTTCACATTTTAAAGGCTCTATTTGGGGGTTTGCTTCAAAAGAATGGGAGTGGGCAGGGGATAGGGGGTGGGGATGTCGATGGGTCGAGGTGGCCATAAGGGTTGAAGCTGAGTGATGGGTACTTGCAGGTCCCTTTCACTCTCTCTCTACAAAGCTCATGTTTGATATTTTAAAACTGAGGATGAGGAGCAAAGGACAAGGAAGCCAGCATCTTGGTGGCCACATGCTGAGCTGGACTCAGAAGAAGGAGCCCTGTCCTTGAATCAGACAGACCTTAGTTTAGTTCCACCTTTCACACTGGCTGTGTGTCCTCGGGCTAGTTTCCTAACCTCTCAGAGCCTCAGAGCCCTCACTTATAAAACTGATAGTATAAAGCTTGCTTCACAGGGTTTTTGTGAAGAGGAAACATGGTCTTATTTGGGAAAATGCTTGGAAAACGAAGGGATATCGGGCGCAACCCTCCCCTCCTCACGGAGTTAAGGCTCCCGGCGGCATTTCACTGACAGCTAGAGAGCTAGGAGGCTTTCAGAGAAAAATACTCAGGGATGGCATTTGAATTGTCTTTCTTTTAATAGGTATTTTCTGTTTTCTTAACGGTCGCCCTGGGAGGTGCCATTAGCATCTTAAGTTACAACAATCAGTTCAATTAACATCAATGTAATTCTGATGCTACACAGACTCCTTCCTGGACTCCTGATAGAGACACCCCGCTCAGCCCAAGTGCCTGCAGGCAGCGACCTCTCCATGTGGGCTGTCCTGTGGTCCTGGACCAGGGACCGCCACGGCAGCCACGGCCCCGCTGGGCGCTGGGAGTGAGCTCTCTGCGGTCGGTCACTGTGCCCTGGGGCTTTCCAGGCCGGAGTGGACCTCCTGTTCCCTCAGCAGTCCTACCATCCAGGGCAGCAGGGCCTGATCTACCCCCTCCCAGGAACTGGAGCCAAAAACCAGGGGTCAAGAGCGCTGCTCCGGCTGGGGCACCTCACCCGAGCAGGGCAATGGGGGGCCCTTTCCCCACGCTGCCAGTGCTGCCCGGGCCCCCGCCCACACTCCAGTGACTTTCGCGTCTTGTTCGAGGGGTTGTCGGACACCCATCCAGACCCCAGACACCCAGCAAGCCCTCCCCTGCCGTGGGCCGCTGTCTGCGCGAGGTTAACCTCAGGCTTCTTCCTGGTCGCCTGATTCACTTTCCTTTCTGTGGCCGGATAATGGTCTGGGGTTTGGCCGGGCCTTCTGCTTGCACACTTTACACCAGAGTTCCTGACCCTGCCTGCTAAGGGCATCCAACCCACCCTGCTTTCTCCTCTGGTCTCCTACCTGCTCCTCCCTCCCCCCAGAAACCCGAGTCCTTACCCCAGCAGGAAGCACCCAGCTCGGCCACCTGCCATTGGGAACAGCCGGGCCTGGCAGCATCCCAGGTCCCCAGGGCCTGCCCAGGGGGAGCTGTGTTCGGTCTGGGCTCCGTGAGACCCACCGACGGGGCAACACCGGAACACGCTGAATTTGGGGGCAGACGGTTGGCGTGCACGCGTGCCTCTCATTGGAACGTCAGCCCCAGTGCACCTGGCTCGTGTTCTTAAAGCGATACAACACGGGACATCTGAGGTCAGGGAGGTGAAACACTTGCCCCAGTTCGCAGGCGAAGCAGTCAGGGACCCCAGCCAGCTGCCTAAGTCCTCTTGCTCTGCATCCGAAGGGACTGTTGTTCTGTCGATGACATTTCCCGCACAGTTCTGGCCTCTGAAGCCCAGGAAAGGCTTGCTGAGGCCTCGGGCCTGTTTCTGGATATCTCCTGGGGCTTCTGGGGAGGCAAGTGGGCGGCAGGGTTTATTTGGTTTGGGGGGTTGTTTTGTTTGTTTTTTGCCAATCCTTGCGTAAAGCCCTTGGGGTATACATTCAACCCACAGCCCAGGGACCAGTCAGGGCTCCAACCCAGCCCCATCTCCACCCGAAGCTGGGAAACCCTCCTGCTGAAAATGCCTTCTCTGCTTGCCTCATGCATTGTAGTTCTCTCTCTACATAAAAGGCTAATGCGCTGAGTGTCCTTCCTACTGTCCGACCTGTTGCCATGACGTGCACTGACCACCAAGGGGCAGATGCTCAACGCAAGGAGCTGCCAAGCAGCAGTGACTTGGCAGTGATGGTTCTCCAACCGGAGAGGAGGGAGCCGATTTCTCGCGGGGCGTGAGACCGCACGTTTGGCCGTGGGTTATGTTGCTGCTGGGGCGCTGTCACCCCGGATCTGGTTGACTGCACGCTTGCGTTTGTGTTCCACACCCTGTATGACTTTGTTGAGTGCCCTCTCGCACTCCAGGTCCCTTTGGGAGATGTTTGAAAGCCAGTTTTGGCCTGATTCCTGCAGGCCAGGCCGAGGGACCCCACCGGCCAGAGGGACCTCGCAGATGCCCTTCAAGCCACGGTGCCACCCCAGGGGCAGCTGGCTGTAGAGGGACCTTAGGAGGTTGGCTCCAGGGCATGTCAGGCCCATCTTGCCCAGTCCCACCCTGCCAGCCACCTTCTAAGTAATTTCCATGTGCATGAACCTGTGCACTGGGTCACTAGTTCAAAATACATGCCATTGGCTAATACCACCTAGAAAAGGCCAATTCAGTCAGAATTTGCATGACTACACTCCTGTTCATGCATTCAGAACTATATCAATCTCTTATTTTCTAGAGAGAGTGTGGAAGGTGTGTGTGTGTGGGAAAGAAAGAGGGAGAGAGAGAGAGAAACATAGATGAGACAGAGACACACCTAGTAGTTGCCTCCCCACACTCACCTCCAATGTGGGGGTTGGCCTTGCAACCCAGGTCTGTGTCCTTAACTGGAAATTGAACCCAGAACTCTCTGGTGCACAGGCTGATGCTCTAACCATTGAGCAACCGACCAGGGCAGGACCGGGTCAACCTTTTGACACATTTATTGAACACTTACTGTGTGCCAGGTAGTTCTAGGCACTGGGAGGCAAAGAAGAGTTCCTGCCACAGCTCAGCCTGGGGGGACAGACAGACGAAAAGGCAGGCGTAGGAACACAGGGAGGAAGGGAGGGCCTAAGCCTGGGTGGGCCTCAGGGGCCTGGGTCGGCGAGGAAGGCTTCTCAGAGGAGGAGACTTTTCAGTTGGGCCTTGAAGGGAAATGGGTAAGCTTCTTTTTTGAGGGGCTTTTGATAAACAGGGAAGAGCTAGCTCGGGGAAATGAGGCCAGGGTGGGGGTGGGCTCGTGAGCACAGGAGAGATGACGGAGGCTCCTGGGAACGTAGATCCTGGCCAGGCTGCCTGGTGCCAGTCCTTGTCCTATAACCTTGGTCCCCTTAGTGCAGGGACACGGTGTCTTGGGCAGCACTGTCCAACAGGAGGCCCTTGATGATGCAAATGTCCTGTTGGGCGCTGCTGTGCCTGTGACATGTGGCTAGTGCGACTGAGGACCTGCATGGCCACTCAGTTCATCTTAGTGAAGCTCCAATAGCCACCACGCAACACGGGATAGCCCTATGAGCCTCTCACTCCAGGTCACATCGGAATCGCTCAGGGCGTGGGTACCAGTGTCTTCCCAGGCGAGCCAGGGTTGAGAACCAGTGACCCAAGACTTTGTCCGTCACACCCTCAGGAGTGGGGAGGTCTCTCTTGTCACAGCTTCACCCAGGATGTGTGTTTGGGCTTCCATCACCTGCCTCTCCAGCATCCCTCACAACCCCCTACCCCCTACCCCCACTCCCATTCTCCCCCCCCCCCCCCCCCCACTCTCTACCCCTGCCTCGGAGCTCTGCCAGGGCCTGGACAGCAGGGGTCAGAGGTCAGGAGCCTGGTCCTTCCAGGCCCCTCACCCTTGGACAGAGCCCAACCAGCCACTTTCCCAGGCTGGGCGAGGCTGGCGGGTGGCCAAGCTGCGACCTGCTGCTCTGTCGCGTCCCCATTGAACAGATGCGCAGAGGAGGGGCGCCTGGGAAGCGACGCGGGAGGTTTGGGTGACAAGGCTGGAGCCTGGAGAGAACCTTCCTTCCCCGCGAGTCTCAGGAAAAGCTTTCTGAGCGGGGTCTCGCCCAACAGCTGATGCCCACCCCCCATGTTTGCCACCCACACCCCAAGAACAACTTCCCCAGGACTCACA
This sequence comes from Murina feae, assembly GCA_004026665.1. Classification (NCBI taxonomy): domain Eukaryota; kingdom Metazoa; phylum Chordata; class Mammalia; order Chiroptera; family Vespertilionidae; genus Murina; species Murina feae. The sequence continues at coordinate 13,170 of PVJC01001452.1, forward strand.
TGTGGCAGCTTGTGCACTTTTATTATTAAATATATAAGCAGCTTCCTATTTTTAAATAGATATTTAAATGACTTTATATAAAATAATTCATCACTTCCAAGTGTAAAAACAAAATCCCACAGTGTGTGTGAGCCCATGTTCCCTCTCGGCTTTCTCAGAGAAAAGAAGGGGACCCACCCCGAGGCGGCCCTGGGCCCTCCCGCGCCCGCCCGAGGCAGGAAAGCAAATCCAACCTGTTTCGGAAGGAAGCTCTTTGCTTTCTTGACTCTGAAAATACTACACGATTAAGGGTGGGGGTGGAGCAGGAATGCCTTTTTCTGTTTTTTTTTTTCCTTCCACTTTTAAATACATCCTTCCTGGCATCAGATATAGTCTATGACTAGAGGCTGAGCCCCACCGGAGTCCTTTGCTCCTCCCTCAGCTGTCAGGGACCAGTGACCTTCACTTTCAAGAGCAGGAAGGGAAGGTGGGGGGTCTCTTCGTGGAGGGCCCAGGACAGCAGGAGAGAAGGGGACGCAGCTGCACAGAGGGACCAAGGGCAACGGATAGCCCTGTCACCTGCAGCCCAGCTCTGGAGCTGCAGCCGGGGGCTGGCCCAGGATGTGGAGGCCCTCAAGGCAGACTTGGGAATAGACACTGGGTCCCTCTCCCACCCTGTGGACCTGGGTGGGCGCATGGAGGTGAGAGCTGGAGGCATCACTGCCTACCAGGCCCCTCACAGGGACAGCCCACTCAGCCCTGAGTGCACGTGGGCAGCGGCCTTGCAGCTGTGGCTGTAGCGGGGGTCAGGGGCGTACCCATCATTTCTGCCCTCCCCACCCTCCTCCCTCCCACTAGTCACTTCCCTCTTGGGAACATCAAAGTGCAAAATGCAGAAACCTGGGCCAACAGCAGCCTAGAGACCTGCTCTGGCGAGGCCCAGGCATTCTCCCGCCCCGTCCACCCCAGGGAGTCAAAGGCCAGATCAGAGGAAGGTCAGGGCTCAGGGGCTCCCTTGGTCGATGGAACAGGCGAGGCTGGCTAGGGCGGTCAGTGCAGAAGCTGGGGAGGCTGGAGGGCAGAGGGCGGAGGGCGGACAGATGTGCCTTGGACGGCCGGGTGGGCTGTACAGCAGGCAGGTCCAGTCTTCACAGTGCAATGGTTTCCTTCACGAGGGGTGCCCCTGGACGGCTCCCGGGGCAGCTCCAGCAGGTTCTGGAGGGCCAGTGGGGCAACGGTCAGCCTTGGGCTTCACCTTGACATCGAGAGCCCAGCAGGTCCCGAGGGCAGGGCTGGCCTCCTCTCTCCTCCTGGCACCAGCGTTGCCAGTGGAGGCCGTCAGTGTGCGGGCAGGCCTTCTTGTCCCGGCTTCTGGGCCGCCCACATTTCCAGGAAACCAGCCGATGCTGTCCCGCCCCGCCAATCTCAGGCATCTCTCTGTGACATGTGCCTGCTCGTCGGGGCAGGGATCCATCCCTGAGCGCAAGGGTTCTTCCATCCCTCAGCGCCCACCCTGCTGTCCACAGGTGCTGGCTGGAGGGGGCAGGAGGAGGGCACAGCCCCAGGGGCAGAGGGTACTCCTCTGGGCTCACCAGCCCCCCTCAGGCAGATGGGAGCCTCCAGGGCCCACGATAAGTATCAGCAGCATGAGGCACCCTCCGGCCCTCTCCGAGTCAGTGTAGAGTCTGGGGGCCGAGGGTGGAGGGCCAGCCCAGCTGCTCTGGTCTAGTCCTGGTCGGCAGGGCTCTCAGGGCAGGCCACACTCCCAGGAGGATGGCGGAGGAGGAGGCGGCGGGTGGACGCCCCGTAACATCTCCTGCCGTGGAGAGACTGTCCTGTGCGCCCAGCTGTGGGAGAAAGAAAGAGAGGCCCGTCAGTGAGTGGGAGCGAGGGAGGGGTCCCCGAGGACATGCGTGGGGGCGTCTGGCGTTCCTGTGGGCTGGTGCTGTAGGGAGGACTTCCTCCCGTCCCTGCCCTTGCCTTCCCAGCCACCCAGACACCGCAAGGGCCAGGCCACTTTCTCTGGCAAGGGTCCAGGCCGCCGGCCAGACTGCCCTCACCTCCTGCCTCTTCCCGGGGAAGCGAGGACCACAGCGGGAGGGGACAGGCTGCTGGGGGTCTAAGCAGGGGTGCAAGGCATTGCTCAAGCAGAGGGGTCTGAAGGAGGCGGGCATTCGGGTGCCCTGAGACCCCTCCTCGGGCAAGACCATGTCACTGGCCTCAGCCCAGGGAGCCGAGAGTGAGTGAGCCCTGCTCACTCCAGCACAGAGAGGTCTCATGTCCACCTCCAGCATTCATCACAGGGCGCACGCACCACACTGGGAACAGCAGAGCAGAGGTAATGGAAGAGGAGGAACTCAAGGTGGTCCCAGGATAAGGAACCTATCACATGCTCACCCGAAGCAGCCTCCTTCCGGATGGACCTCCCTTCATCTTCCACGGGAATGAGGGCCCTGCTCCTCCCCACCCCGCCCCCAGCCTGTCCCCATGCCCGGCATCCTCAGAATGCTTTGTTCTCAGACCAGAAATCCCCTGGACTCCGGCCAGCAGCTTGACTTTGGACCCTGTGAGGCACTCCCCTCCCAGGCCATCATAGGCCCTACTGGCCAAGGCTGATGGGCAAGGTGAGAGACGGGGCCAGGCCTCTGGCTCCCAGCCCATTCCCAGTCTCCGGAGGGACGGGAGGAGGAGACCTGGACTGGACATGAGCCACACGAGGCACAGCTGGACCACAGGGGAGAAGGACCGAGTGGGGGAGCTCCGACAGGGAGGGTTGGGGTGGGGGGGTTCTCTGAGGGCCCCTCCCCCACCCCTCCTGTCATAGTGACCATCAGGCCAGCACTGGCCCTGACTCCCTGAGACTCTGAGTGCCTGACCTGGAGACCACCCTGCCAGCGTCCCTCTGACCCACTCTCCACACCCACCAGGTAGACCTCAGGGTCCCAGAGGTGTTATCTTTGCTCTTTTCTGAACAGGCTCCCCTGGTGTGGAACACTCGTCAGATCCCCCATCTCCTAGGAGTGGCCCCGCCTGGCGCCCTCCACCTGGGAAGGCCCGAAGGCACTGGCTTGCATTGGGCATGGGGTGAAACTCAACAGGTCGCCCCAACTCGTTGGCCAGCCAGTCAGTTAGCCAATCAGCTCCCCGATCAACAAGTAACCAACTAGGCGGTTCCCAGCTGGTCAGTCTGAGTTACTTAGCTGGTTAACAGGTTAGCCAGAAGGCTGGTTAACTAGAGACAGCTGGCCAGAGTCCAGGTCTATCAGCCCTGAAGCCAGTCGGTCAATGTTTATTGAGTTGTTGACCACGTGTGGAGAAGCCCTCTTTGTATCAGAACCCGGGGCAGAAAAAGAAATGCCAGATCAGGGGAAGACACAGTCCCTGCCCGCAAGGGGCTTACAGCCTGAATCCGGGCGCGGGATGTACACATACACATGAAACAAGAATTGAAATGTATAAAAACAATATCCAAGTCAGTGCAAATCCATACAGTATCGACCCAATACAAGAGGGCAGAGGGGTATGAACGCCAGGAGGGACCGGAGGAGGCATCAGGAAGGAAGACTTCCTGTGGCTAACTGGGGGCGGAGGGGACGGGAGGGGAGGGAAGAGGACGGGGTCGCCTGGCCTGAGAGCCAGGGGCTAGGAGTCGGGAGGGTCACATCTTTATCCACGTGGGCGAGGACGCCAGCAGGCATCCGTCAGCGTGTGGGGGACACACTCGGGAGGGCCAGGGAGACGGGAGGGAGGAGGCCTGGACTGGACATGGGGACCGTCTCAGTGGGCTCGGGCGATGGGCAGACACCGAAGGGCAGTTTTCTCAAGGACGAATGTAAGCTAATCTCTGGTTAAAACAGTGAATCTGTCCAAAGTACAGGACAGAGGTCCGGCTGGACAGAGGTGTACGGGAAAGGGAACTAGGGCTTTTCATAGACCACAAGCTAAATATGAGAGAACAATATGATGCAGTTGTTAAAAAAAAAAAAAAAAAGTCCAAAAAACTAAGGCAAACTTAATCTGTGTGCATAGCAGAACACTGTCCAGATCAAGGCAGGCAACAGTCCCATGCACTCTGAGCGGGTCAGGCCACGTCTGGAGCACTGTGTCCAGGGCTGGGCGCCACACTGGCAGGGGACATTGACAAACGAGTGTGTCCAAAGGAGGGCGACCAGGATGGTGAGGGGTCTGAAAACCACATCATATAAGGAATGTTTGAGGGCCTTGGCCACACTGAACTTCAGGAAGTCTTAAAGGGGACGTGGAGAGCTGGCTTTAGGTGCGAGAGGGCTCCCAGGACAATAGAGGGAGGATCCTCACAGGGGAATGGGAGGTGGTGGAAAAGCCGCCCCTGAGGAAGGGCCTCCCCACGGTGCTCTGGGTGCTATGGGAGATGGTAGGGAGCTTGCCTGGCTCCCTGAGTGTGTGATTGGACGCTGGGAGGCAGAGAGGGGAGGCCCTTTGGGGTGGGAGGCTCGGCCTAGTGACCGCTGAGAGCCCTTCCAACACTCAGGCTCTATGGCTCCATGAATTATAAGGGAGGGGGGTCATCTGGGCTGGGGAGAAGGGTCAGACTGGGGGGGGCAAGCAGAACGGAAACCGGCACGAGGGACTCAGAGCAGCAGCTGCCAGGGTGTTTGGGGGCCGAGCGCAGAGGGTGCATGAAGTGGCTGGCGATGCACAGCCCCTGGAACCCTCCAGGAGGGTAAAGACCTGAGAGGAGGATCTGGGGGACTCTGGTGTGGGCGGTAGCAGCAAGAATAGAACCTCAGGCAGGAATAAGAAGCCAATGCAAATGGGGGGTGGGGGTGGGGTATGTGTAATACTTTCATCAAAAAAGAATTATTAAGAAGAAGAAGCAGCTGCCAATGCAGAGGGAATGGGCCTGGCCTCAGACAGGGTGGAGGGATGGAGGGGCCCTGAGGACCCGGGAAGGAGAGGGTGGCCGGCCCTGGCGATGGGTGGGAAGAGGAGAGGGGCGTGAGCCAAGTGTGTGGGCCTTCGGGAAGTTGGTGGTCTCTCCATGTGAGGGCGAGGGAAAAGGACGGAGCTAATTTTAAGGGGTGGAGAGGGATCCAAAACCAGAGGCTTACCTTAGCCTTCTGCTACACTGGCATTTCCACCTGTCTGTCCTCCTGCTGGGTCAGTGGGCTGCGGGCAGAGCACAGGGCTGACTTCAGTGAATCCGGGAAGTGAGGAAACACCCTGAGTGGGCCCCCAGCCCCCCACACATGTGCTCTGACCCTCTCAGGTCCAGGAGACCAGACCTGTCTCATCCTGTGAATAAATCAGGAGAAATCCCAGACCCTTCCCCCTCCCCTCCCCTATCCTATTCCAAGCTCCACTGCCTCAGAGCAAGGGGGAGGAAGTCTCCCCCAAATGTAGAGGGGAAACGGGTGCCAAGCCAGGCCCCCGATGCCTACAGAACCACTCTGGCCCGGACTCTCACCTGCCCTCTGGTTGTGCCAGGGGAGAATGCACAATCTGTAGTTCTCGATGGCTCTGGGGACAGAAAAGGCAGCTCACTGAGCAGCTGGGGAGGCAGGGGGACACAGTCCCCTCCCCAGGCAGGGCTCCCCCAGCTCCCACTGTGGGGATCAGCCACAGGGCCAGGGGAGCCTCCTGAGGCCTTGGGGCTGGTGACCCCGTCTCCATCCCGCTAGACTGTCACCTAGGTCCTGATCCACACAGCATCACCCTCCTCCACGTGCTTCTGGCCCAGGAACATTCCCTGCCTCTCCCTGCTGCCCGCCCTTCCACTGACCTAATACCACGAGCTCCCCAATCTTGACGAGACCCTCCCCCTCCGCGCTCAACCAGCCTCCTGGTGTGAGCGTTTGAAGGACCCAGCCTACCCCCCAGCCAGCCTGCCCGTCAGCCAGCCTGCCTGGACCTACTCCTCCACTCGTTGTGCCACTGTCCCCAGGAGGTGCCCGCCTCTCGGCCACCAGGTTCTTCTTACCCGCCGCCGCCGCCACCACATGTAGAGCAGCAGGCCGCCCACGGCCAGCAGGATTAGGATGACGCTGGGCACCAGCAGGGGGCGGACAATCGTGCCAGCCTGGGGGGTGGAGGACGGCAGCACCCAGCCTATGTTTGTCAAAGGAACAGGTTTAAAATGGGCATGGGGTGCGGCCGCCCCCTCACTTGGTCCTCCTTCCAGCCCTGCGGTGTTCCTCCGCTCCCGGGTGCTCCTCCTGCCCTGCGGCCCCCCGAGGGGCAGGACACTGTCCCAGGCGTGGCTGCCCGGAAGCCTGGCCTGAGCAGAGAGGGTGGAGGGCCGGCTGAGGCCTCTCGGGCGCATGAACAGGGGCCTGGCAGAGCCTGGCTCCTGGGCGTCTCTGGGCGGCACAGATGGACGGTCTATCTTCTCAGGTGTGTGACTCTGGGCCTGGCCAGTGGGTCTCCCAGGGCCCACCTTGGGCCAGGGGTTGCCAGTTCCATCCGCTGGCGGTTGGCCCTCGGCTGATCCATGGAGAGGAGATGCTGAGATGAGGTTGCTGTGTCTGGTGGCCGCCGCCTGCACACTGCCTCCTCCCAGCCTGGAGGGGGAGGGCTCTGGGCCTCGGGGTGCAGGCCCCTCGCTAGCTTCTCCAGAGGCCTCTTCTAGGACCCAGTTAGCACTCAGCACAGAGTCGAGAACGTCCTCACTCCCAGAGACGGCGGCTCCAACCGAGGGCTGGGGCTCAGGTGAACGGCCGATGGGGCCTTCCTCGGCGCCTGGGGTCTCTGTGGACTCAAAGGTCTGGCATGTGCTCCTGGGTGGGCGCTGCTTGGCACTGCCCGGGTCCTCTGTGTGAAGGGGCTGCTCACGGGGCAAGAGGGAGCCATCCTCTGTCCCCTCAGAGTCAGCCCAGGGCAAGCCAGCCAGAAGGGCCACGGAGGGGGCAGGGGGCTGCTGAGGGGAGGCAGAGGCCAGGTCACTGCTAGGGGTGGCTTTGGGGTACAGGCAGTTGCAATCAGGCGTGGTCACCTCATCTGAAAGAACCACAGAGGGAGAGAGAAAGACGGAGGAGCTAGAGTCACCAGCCTCCAGCACAGAGTTCCCGAAGGGACTCGAGAGGTCCACGAGTCCACTAACTCAGCCCTTGGGCTGCGGGCACGACAGGACTGGTACAGGCAGGGAAGGTGCAAGCTGCAGGGTCTTATGGGTGAGAACAAAGAGCAGGATTGAGAGGCGCAGCCTGGGGTTGGGGTCAGGGAAGGCCAGAGTGCAGCTCTTCCTGGGGTGCCAGGTGGCCAGACGCCAAGCCAGGGGTGAGCAGAGGCCTCAAGGGCTAACACAAGACACCCTCCAGCCCCACTGCATTGGCTGAAGCAGCACGGTGGTGCCATGCACAGCAAGGGCCACAGCCACAGGCGGGAATGGCTGGGGCTGGACTGCGGCCAAGGCTTGAGGCCTTGGGATTGAAACAAGGACACTGGACTTGGCCACCGGCAGGTGCCAGGTGGCAGGGCTTCAGTCCCTGCCTCGGGGAGCAAGGTTGCGCGGACGAGGGCACACAGGACACGAGACGCAGAGACGAGGACATGTGGGGTGCACGGTGCAGCCGCTGCCAGCACTGGGAGAGTTTGAATGCTGCTCAGACTTCATATCCAGCCTGTCCCTTGAGGGGACACTCAAGGCATCCTGAGGACTTCGGGAGCCTGGGTATCCTGGTGATTGGCAGCGGGGTTCTCAGAGCCAGCGCCCTGACTCGCAGGCGGAGCCTCTGCTCTCTCCATGGAACCCCCTGTGTGCCCGGCCGCCCTGCGGAGCCCGAGAGCCTCCATGCCTACAGAGCCCTCCCAGAGGGCCCCCTTGCCCACTCCCTAATCTCACAGCCACCAGCATGGTCCTTCTTGATGTCTTGACATGCAGACATATGTAGATGTACATGCACACACATGTCAGAACAGACATGTGCCGAGGACCACGAAGCCACATGTGTACACAAAACAAGCACATCTACACACACAGGAGACGAATGGCAGCCAGGCTGCCTCCGGGGGTCCCTCCAGCCCCACATCCCACCGCCCAGTCCCCACGCTTCCGCACGCTCTCCCCTGCCTCAGCCTTGCCGGTCCCTTTGCCACTTACCTGGGACGGAGCACTTAGCAAAGCTGTCGCTGCAATTCTTGCTGAAAATGCTCTGGTTCATTTTAAGGAGGTTCTTTGTTTCATTAAAGACGTTCTTGATCTTCTCCAGCGCCCAGAGGGGTGACTCAGAGAAATTCTGGACACAGGCCTGGAAGGAGAGCAGGTCCCCTGGGTGAGGCTCAGCATTGGCCCCGCGGCTCCGGCTGGTCTAACTCACATCTGCCTCCTTTTTCTCTTTCATGTTCTCACTCCCCCGCCCCCCGTTAGTAGCAGAATCAGTCTGCAGGCCAGAAGCTATGTCATTTATTCACCGGTAAGTGCCAGGCATATGGTCATTACCTGGGAATCAGGCAATGAATGAGAGGCGGCCCCTGGCTGAGGCCAGCAAGGCATAGGCACCAAAGCCATTGTTACAGTCCTGCGAGTCCTGAATGTGAGGGAGTTCTGAATGGCCTGAGCGTGTATGACAATGTGCTTAAGAACTGCCTAAAAGATGAGCAAAGTTAACCAAGAAAGGAGGTGGAGTTGGAGAGAACTATCTAGGCAGTGGGAGCAGACTGTGCAAAGGTCCTGAGGCAGGAAAGAGCCTGAACTGTTGAAAGATGAAAAGAAGGCTAGAATGGCTACAGTACTACCATCCAGGAGGAGAGCGGTGAGAGGTGCAGCTGAGAGGGGTCGGCCAGGACCGGTCCTGCAGGTCCTGGTCGGCCATGTCAAGAACTGTTAACCTTATCCACAGAGCAAAGAGGACCCGTCTGAGGGGTTATCAGGGAGGGGGTGGGTGGTGCCGTGGTGTGGAGAATGCCCGGAGCAGGCCATGGCTGTGGGTCCTTCTCTGGCGTTGGTGTGTCTTGGAAGGAGGTCCAAGGCTGCCCCAGCCCCATCTCTTGAACTACTTTTTTCTCTTCTGCTCGGGGGACGCAGGCTCCCACACGCACTGGGACCCCTCACACTGGGACCCCTCACTCCTGCCTTCCCCTCAACCTTGGCAACTCCTTCGCCATCTCCTGACCAGGCTCTGCCACCTGACTTCTAATGCGGGCATTCCTCAGGGCTCCGTGGGGGGCCCGCCTCCTGTCACACACACCAGGCAGTGCCATGCACGCCTATGGCATCATCTGTGGCTGACTCGCTGAGGACTTCCAGATACCACGCTTCCCCTAACAGAGCTGCGCAGGGCAGAACTTTCCTGGGCTGTGAAGTTGGAGGCACAGCAGGCCCCTCATCAATGTGGACCAGATAAACGACGAAAGGCTGCAGGAACAAGAAGACCTGGGCCTGCGCTGGGTGACTCTGGCCAAATGGACGATCCAGTTTGGACCCATTTCCTGGACTGTGAAGTCAGAACTCTGATCCCTGCCAGCCTCTCCCAGGCCGCTGTAAAGGGCCACCCTGGCTCTCTGGCCTCTCTTCCTGGAGAAAACAGGGCCCCTCAGACAGAAAGCCCCCGATGCCCACTGTGTCCGCAGGCTTGTGTCTTCTCTCCTCAGGAGCCCGAATCCCTCCTCAGCGTCCCCGCAGGAGACCAGCTCTCCCACCTCCCAGGGCTGCATCCCTCCTGGAGCCTGTCCTGTGACCATTCACAGGGTGGGTGGCTTGTTGAAATGCAAATTCCTGGGCCCACCCGCAGACCCATGGCTCGGACTCTCCGCAAGCATGTCAAAGCTGCGGCCTGCGGCCCAGAAACGGCGAGTCTGCCGTGCTTGCTCTAAGGGTGCACACTGGGAATCTGGTTTTTAAATAAGCTCCCCAAGTGAGCCTTAAGAACTTTAATATTGGAAAACCGCAGCTGTAATCCCTCCCTTATTAAAAAAGACTTCCTCCCTCAATCCCACACTCCCCCTGGCGACTCCTCTCTCCGCACCTTTCGGAGCCGCGTTCCCCTCTGTGCACCCTGACCTGGCACCAGCCAGTGACACGGACCTCCACGCGGCCCAGTCCCGTCTCGGGCTGGGACTCGGGCCTCCTGCCGGCCTCCCAGTCTCCAATCTGCTCCCACAGCCCCTTCTCTGCGCAGCAACCAGAAAGGGCTCAGCTAGGTCCAGTCACTGGCCTGCTCACCAGGCTGCCTCGCTCTTTAGGCCAAATCCCACTCCACGGGGACCCCAGCGGTCCTCTCCGCCCTGGACTTCCATGCCCGGGCCGTGCTGCTCACCTCGGGTTCCTGCACAGCATTCTCGGTTCTGGAAAGCTCCGACCAGCCTTGTCGCTTCCTAACTTTCCACCATCGGGCCTCAAAAACCACCTTTCTTCTTCAGACGCCTTCCTTGGCTCGTCCTCCTCACCCTCTTAAATGAGTCTCGGTTCCCCCTCCTTCACGCCCCTCTCGCTCCTGCAGGTCTCCCCTCCCCGGCTTTTCTCTCGGGCCACGCAGCCCCTGCCCCAGATCTGACCTGCCGCGTGTTTGACCTGTATTGTGTGAACTGTCTTGCCACCCCCAAATGGAAGCCCCACGACCGTGGGGACTTCTGGAACAGTTCGTGGCACCAGGGGGCCCTCGTTAACTATTTGTGGGATGAAGGAAGGGTCCCCGCGGCTTGTAATTCTGTTTTGCTTGTTACTGTTCAATGGCTGCCAATCTCACTGGACCACACGCTCCACGGGGCTTGGAACATGGTAGCTCTTGTTCCTGGGACACAGTCGAGACCTAGCACTGCGCCTCCCGCACAGTCAGTCCTTAGCAGAGGTGTGTGGATGGAGCAATGAGAGAGCGAGAGAGCGAGAGCGAGAGCGGTGGAATGCGTGAGGGAAGTGACTGCTCTGTGCGTGTGGGAGCGCGGGGACCGCCACAGCCCGCCCCTGCCCTGACCCTGACCCAGGGCTCAGCTCCAGCGTCTCCTACCGTGTCCTGCTCTTCGTGGACCCGGGGGAAGCACTCCTTCAACCGCACGGAGAGCTCCTGGAGCTTCACCAGGGCAATGGCATTGGAGGTGTTGTCCTTGAAGCTGATGGTGTCCTCCATGATGTCTTGCGCCAGGAAGAAGGCTTTCTTAATGTAACACACGTGATCTTTCTGAGAAGGGAGAAGCTGGAGTTGATGGTCTGGCAGATGCGCCCACCCCTACAGCCTGCCCCACCCCCATCCCGATCCGGACCAGGTGGAGAGGCCACACCACTCGCTGAGGAGGATGCTGCTGCCCTCAGCTGGCCTGTCACCCTCTCTCTTTGGGATCTGGCACCGCTGGGGTTGGGGTGCAGGGAGGGAAGTGAGAGTGTTGACATTCTGGAAGGAGCATTCCTGGCACCCCATGAATGGAATACAGAGGGTGTTGTTTGAGCTGGGAGGTGGCCTCCTGATCTAGCAGAAGTATCTACGGGTCAGGTGTGGAGAAGCGCAGAAATGGGGACAACTTCTGGGCATCCCGGCGGCTAGGTATGGGGCACAGAGACGGACAAACTCAGGAATAGGGCTGAGGTGGGGCCGTTGGCCAGGCACCACAGGCTTGTGGGAAGGAAGGAGCAAGGGATGGGGGTAGAGGGTGGGGCCTGGTGCTAATAGACCCCAGGCTAAGCAACCTAGGTTTTCTTCTGGATCAGGGGGCCCCTGACAAGTTTGGGGGCGGAAAGAGGAAGTAGCAGGTTAGGGTTCTGAGAGCTCCCCTTAGTGGCGGGATGAGGGGTGCACTGGCGGCAGTGAGGACACTGGGAAGTACTTGAAATTGTCCAAGCAGCTGGTGGGGAGGCCAATGCAGCATCACTTAGTGTCTGGTTGGGGGGTGGGGCAGGAGGAAGAGGGAAAGGGCTGGACCGACCCCCTGGCTGCTGGTCTGGCTGTTAGGTGGAGGTGACGCCCACAAACAAAGCCAGTGCTAGAAGCGTTTGTCTGCCCTAGGGCCAGCCTGCCAGGGTGCAGATCAGACCACCGCTTACTAGCTGTGCTCCCTTCATCTCTCCAGGGACCACAAACAAGACTTGTGTGCCACACCACGGTTCCATCAAGATCAAATGAGAAACGCGCCTGGCGCCTAGGAAGACGTCGGCGTGTGCCGGGCCAGGAAAGGGAGCAGCAGGGACTTGAGCCCCTCAACCTGCCCAGCCTGGACTCTTGCACCCCAGACTTGGGCACCCAGGGATCCTCACCCCTCACCCTGCCCAGCTCTAGGATCTCTCCAGCTCCCACTCTACCCACCCTGAGGAGTGCATACCCGCTGGGTCCTGTAAGAAGCGTTAACTCACCAACTGGTTCTCATTCACAAACTGAAAGGGGATTTTGCACGAGGTCTCCATCTGACTGTCAATCTGTAAGAGATGGTGGTGGCAGTGACATCCGCAGCTCGGCTGAGCTCGCCTGACAATGGGGCCTAGAGTTTCTGGGTGGATCGGGGTTTGAGCCTCATCACCTTCCCCCAACCACCCCTGGAAAGAAGATGGGGGCAGACCTGTGCCTCCCACGTGCCCGAGGGAGGGCTGGCAAAGGATAAGAAATCTCTTCCTTCTACTTCCCCCTCCATGACATAAGCGCCTGTGGGCGGTAGTGAGCTCCCTGTCATGGCAGGAATTCAAGCAGAGGCTAGACAAGTTCTGGAGATTCCAGATCTGTAGGAGCTGGGGTTAAATGCCCTGGAAGCCCCGGTTGCACCCTGCCCCCTCCACCTCCCCAGCCCCCCGCAGTGGTTCTAAGCCTCAGACGGTGGCTCCTGGCCTCCCCTGGGTTCCTGTGGCAGCGACAGGCAGGAGGAAAGAGGCAGGAGGCCTGGCCTGCAGGCCCCAAGCCCAGGGCCCGGGAACTGGCCGTCATCAGCAGTGCCCCACCCTGCCTGGCTGGCCAGAGGGATGGTAAACTCTCTTCTGAGCAGAACAGCGGCCATGACAGCAAGCGGATTCTGCGTGGCCGAACCACACTGGGATTGCTGATGACTCTGCTGGCCCAGCCAGGAGGCACAAGCTCCTTCATGGCCAGGGTGAGCCGGCCACCCTGGGCCCAGATTCACAAGAAACTCTCTGAATGCAGGGCTCAGGCAGGAGCCAGGGCTGCGAGGGCGGAGGGCTGGGAGTTAGGCCGGAGCCTCTGCTCCAAATCTGTGGAGGCCCTGGTGCCAGGCTGGTGTCCCAATTGGGAGCTCACGGCAACATCTGGACACAGCAGGCAGACTGGGCTGGCTCCTCAGAGAAGCTCCACGTGGAGAATCGTGATTGCCATCCCAGGCAATCCTTTACCCAGGCAACCAGCTGGGAGCCCGCCATGCTCGTGCCTGCAGGGGGTGGGGGTCAGAGGCCCTGACCTTCAGAAGGCCAATGAGGGGAGCATCAGGGGAGCCATGTCCCGCACAGCCCTATTTCTCCACCTGCCACCCGTCTCTTTGACCTTCTCCCTGACTCTTGCCTCAGTTTCTCCATGGGGAGAAGTAGGATAGGCTTGGCCACACACTCACCATCTGCTGCAGGAGCTGCAGGTGTCCGTCCCCGATCATGTGGCTACAGTGCTTCCACTCCTCCTCGGTGATACTCCTGCTCACCAGGAGACAGACCAGCAGTAGCCGGGGGCCCAGCCATGTCTGTGACAGAGAAAGCTCCATTTCTCCTCAGCTCTTACTCTCCCCAAGGGCCCCCATGCCCTCACATCTACAAGGCTACGGACGCTACCCCTCACCCCAGGATGCAGCGTTCCCCACATTCAGCTTTCTGGGGATTGCCTCACAGCCCCAGCACAACCGTGCTCTCCCTCGATGACAACCTGAGTGTTGTCTCTTCCAAGAAGTCTTCCCAGATTTACCCAGGCCAAGCCTGACTACACTTTGAACTGTAATGAGGACCTGGAAGGGACGCCTACCAGCCTAAATTCCAGTTTCACAAGCAACTCCTTGAATGCAGGACTCGCTTCTGCCCATTTTCCTGTTCTTGCAATATCAAGCGCAGGGCCAGGCATCGTAGAAACTGCCCCTTCCTCTCAACTTCCCCTACGTGCATTGGCTTCCAGGCTGTGAGCTAGACACAGACCCCTTGGGCCCAGCCCTTCCTCCCACCGGGTCCCACACAGGGCTGGCTCTGCTACTGGAAACCAACTCAGTTTCGCTGGGAACCTGTCCCGTGCTGGAGCCCTTTGGAGCCCTGGGTGTCTGTCAAAATCAACAAGAGGCAGCGGCAATGCCAGCACTAGTCCGTCCGTCCCTGCTGACACCTGCCTAGCGGAGCCCCATCAGGCTGTGCAGCCAGCCAGCCAGCTCTTAACACGGCCAGGATGTTTTCTGAGCTCTCTCCTCTCTTTCAACCCAGTAACTGCTCATCCCCAGAGTAAAGTCAGAGAACTGGCTCCTGACACCCTGTCATTCCCCCTTCTTCCCTCTCTCCCTCCCCTTCACCCCTTAAGCCCCCCTAAATCTCCCCCAGATTCAGAGAAATGCTGCTAGGGTGGGGTGAGGCTCTGGGCTCTGCCTCAGTAATCCAGAAGATGAGACAAATGCTGCAAATAAACAGTGCACTGGAAAAACACAAGGCGGCCGTGGAACAGCCCACAGCGACACGCTGATTTACATAGAACTAAAAACTCAATGTTCGCCAGCTCTGGCCCGGAGGAGAGGCCCTGGCTGGGCTACCAGGGAGGCTGCAGGGAGGAGGGGCCTCGGGGGGCCTAGGAAGATGGGGAGAAATTGGTGGCTGAGAGGGAAGGGAGGACCCGAGGGGAAGGCACAGCATGGCTCTATCCCGGGAGGGGGAGCAGGGGGAAGGATGCTCAGGAAGACATCCTGGTCGCAGGCCCAAGACAATGATTAAGGGCAGGGGGTGGGAGGGGGGGGAACTGCTTAGCCTCAGACCTGCCTGGCTTTGGGAGCTATTTCAGTGTGAGGACAGTGCAGCCAACTGTGCAGTTGCCCTGCCCCTGGGGCCCCAATTTTGCCTCAGAGGAGGATCTGAATGGGCGCCCGAGGGTTAACAGTCTAGCTTGGATCTGGCTGGGCTGCCTCTTCTCCCTCCTCCTTTTCTTCCTCCCACCCACCAGCCTCCTCCGGCCTCAGGCCTCCGGGGCACCCAGGAAGGAATCTCTGCCCAGGGCTCAGCGATGCTGTCCCTCCTCACCTGCCTCCCATCCTGGTCCACCTTCCCCATCAACAAAGTCCCAGAGAGACCTTGGCGTAAGCAGACCCTCGGGCTGCCGGCCGGGCATGTCTAAAACTAGCCCTCCACCCCCCACCGGCTCCAGCTGGGTGGCTCAGTTGGTTGGAGCATCATCCCCTTAGACCAAAACGCTGCAGGTTCAGTCCCCCGTCAGGTCACATACCTAGGTTGCGGGTTCAACCCCAGGTCAAGGTACATGCACGGGAGGCAACTGATCGACGTTTCTCACTTTCTCCCTCTCCCTTCCTCTCCCTCTAAAATCAATAAAAACATACCCTCAGGTGAGGATTAAAATACGTAAATAAATAAAATTTAAAAATAAAACCTGCTCCGTTTACTTTCCTCCTCTTCCGTCAGCCCCTTGTCTTGGCCTTGCTGCTCCTCACCTCGCCCTCCCAGCTGCCTCCTCAGCCCTGTCTCCTCTCTCCGTCGGGCCCTTCTTCCCCTGCTCTGCCCTCGCTCGCCCCACCTGCAGCCCTTTTCCTGCTTCTCTTCCCCCAGGCTTCCCCTCCCATGCTCCTCCGAGAGGAGGCCACTTGCTGTCCTTCACATGCTGCCCTTCACTTCCTAGGAGCTGTGGCAGCTCCCGCCCTGGTCCCGTGCAGCCCTAGCAGCTCAACCCCTGTCCACAGCTCCCTCCCCAACACCAAACCTCTCCCACCCTCCTCTACCACCACCGAGCCCAAGATCTCCCCAGGAACTGCCCGGAGTTTGCAGGAAAAAGATTCGGAGCCAACCTCAGGCAACTCTGGGGTCTGGTCCCCTGCAAACAGACCTGATCCAGCCATCCAGATCCCCAACAGCTCCGTCTGTGAGCTGAACAATCAGGGGCTTGCCGGGCTCCGTCTGGTGCCAGCAGTTCCTGGGCGCAAACCCTGGCATCCTATAAGCCGGGGATCCCTGAACTTTCTCCATCCAGAAGCGCCCACTCCCCAGCAGGGCCTCCAAGCATGTGCTGGGCGATGAGGAAGGTGCCCACAGGGGAAGGCGCCACAGCCACTGTGCCCATCCCTTGGCGGTAGATCCTTCAGAAGGGAGAGGCGCGGGGCCTCCGGCTCCCCTCTCTCCTGCCCGCGGGGGGCTCAGTGTGGCCCTCCTTGCAGCCGGGTAAGTAGCCTCCCTTTCCCAGGGAAGCTCCGCGGCCCCGGGAGCAGCGCAGGGCCGCAGCGGTCTCAGCACCAACGCCGGGGGGCCGCGGGGCCGCTCGCGCGCAAAGATGGGAAGGTGACCGGAGCCCGCCGGGAGCCTCTGCAGCCGGGGCCACCGGGAGCCTCTGCAGCCGGGGCGCCTTGGCAGCCGGCGCACGGGGGCAGGGTATCCGAGCTCCAGCCCCAACCCCGCGCCGCGCCGCCGCTTACCGTGGGAGGGCAGCGCCCGGCGGCGCCCCGCGCGGTCATACGGGCAGTGGGTCCCGGCCCGGCGCCTTGGCCGCCCTCGATCGCTCGCTGGCTTGCTGTCCGCCGCGGAGTCCGCGCCCCGCCGAGGGCCGCGCCGTGTCCCGGGAGTTCGGAGGGCCGGCTGCGACGCCGAGAGCACCAGGCAAACTTTCACTTTCCCCAGCCGGCTCCGCCGGCCAGCTCCTCGGCACAGCCTTTTAAGCGACTTAGCATGTGGTTTATGGGAAATTACGTTGGACAGGCGCCAGACACACACACACACACACACACACACACACACACACACAGGCGCGCAACACACACTCCAGAGGCCCACTGAGCCGCCTCCCCGCCCCCACCCTCGGGCTGGGCTTCCAGTCGCCTCTTCTGCTGCTCAACTCCGCGCCCTCCGCGCCCTCCAGCCCGCCACCGCCGCGCTGCTGGGGAGAGAGCCTTTCCTTCCTTCCGTGCTCTCCAGGCGGATCCGGTGAGCTCTTTCTAACATTCCTCTCAAGGGACTTTCCCCTTAGGCCTGAAAATTCCCAATCGGAGCCGGAATGGGCTGAGAGCAGGGCAAACACTAAGGCGGGGCCTGGCTGTGCAGGACGCAGCACCTGGTGGAGCCCGAGTGGGCAGGTTTGCAGGCAGCGCCCTCCTGCCTAGGAGCCCCCAAGCAGCCCACCCCTCTTCTTGTCTCCAATTCGGGGGGCCAGAGGGTAGAGGCCAGGGGCTGGCTACCTAGCCAGGAGGGGAGGCACTGCGCCCGGGACTGAGGACTGGGACCTCTGCAGTGTGCCAGGAGGCACTCCTGCACTTGACCTGCGGGTGGTGTAAATGCTGGCTGGTACCCTGCTCCCTCCTGGCCACCAAAACCCCAGTGATTGGCACCTGGGCCCTAGATGTCCCTTGGTGCTTTTGGAAATGCATTTACTGAGAAAATGAATCACATTTTGTCTCTACCCAGCATGACGGAACGGAATCGAACAGGATGAGTCTGAATTACAATGCCAACTTCAGGAGCTCTTCCTCTCTTGCTTTCATTGTGATTCAATGTTTCAGTCCCACCATGAGGCCAACCTCCCACCCCGCTCCTGGGAAACAGATGATAGGTGGCTGGTCCCAAAGAGGCATCTCTTGTCACTCGCTCCGGCCACAAGCAGGGAGCTTACACCTGCCTGCCCTCGCTGGGACTGGCCTCTGCTGGAACCCATCCCACTGTCTTTAAGGCAAAGCCCCCCTTCTCAAGGCTGAACCCACACCACATCCTCCACCAGCCACGCCTCTGTCCACTCTCCTGGCAGATCAACGGTTCCTTTTCCTGTATTCCCACTGGACGTGGTTCCTTCCTCCCTCGGGGCTCTGATAAGCTGTTTATCATTCGAGGATTGATTCATTCTCTGCGTTATTCTAAAAAGTAAGCCTTCCTTCAGGGTGGTCCCATGTTCAGGTTTCTCCCCATCGACAGTGTCTAGCACACAGTGGGTGCCCAATGAATAGCAACCAAGTGGGATGAGGCCGTTAGGAAATCATTCATTCATTCGCAAACGTGCACCCTGTGGTGACTGTGTGGCAGGTACTGTGCCCATCCCAGGGACATGGTAATGGACAGGCCGACATGGTGCTTGCTTTCATGGGCTTCAGAGAAGTCAGAGCTAAGAGCCCTGAGGAAGGAGGTTGAGGGCTTACTCCACCTCCCCCCCCCATGTTTGTCAAGTGCTCCCTGTCCAATAATAATGTAAGATAACGGGCCGACACCACAGTTCTTATGACTGATAAGTGGCTACAGGAAGTACAATAACGGATCGAGATAAACCTCCTGACTTGTTGGAAAGGAGTCAAACGTTACCTGCTTCCTCCTTCACCAACTCAACCCAGACTCAGCGAGGGACAGACAGCTCTGTCTGCAAGGCAGCCATCTTCCCTGTCACCCAAGGCCAGGGTCCCCATCCCCAAGTTGAACTTCTTCACCTACCCAGGCCTGGACCTGGACTCCACAAGCTGTCTGACCTGGACCCCTCTGTCATTTGCTGTGTGACTTTGGACAAATGTCTCTCAGCCTGTGTCTTCTTCATCTGTGAAATGGAGACGTTAATTTCTCTTTCTCACCAAAGTGCTCAGGGATGCGTGGGGTGACGCCTGAGGTGTTGAGCACAGAACCTGGAGTGCTCTTCTTCTTCTTTTTTGAAAAATATAATCTTATTGATTTCAGAGAGGGAGAGGGGGAGAGACACTTCAATGATGAGAGAGAATCATTGATGGGCTGCCTCCGGCACGGGCCACACTGAGGGATCGAGCCCACCACCCAGGCGTGTACTCAGACCAGGAATCGAACCGTGACCTCCTGGTTTATAGGCTGACACTCAATCCCTGAGCCACACTGGCCGGGCTATTCTTCTTATTGTCTTATTATTACCCGTCCACTCACGCGGGTCTTAGGCTGTGACATAGCCTGGGGCCGTGGGTTTGGGAGTCCCAATACCACTCATAGTCCCAGTTCTGCTGCTCGTTTGCTGTACAACTTTGGACAAAGCCCTTCATCCTTCTGAGCCCGCTTTTCTTCATTTGTCCAATGGCCCTCATAAGCTCTTTTTCCAAGCAGGTAGTGAGGTCACACAGCTGACAACTGGGGTCTCCAGGACAACGAGCAGCACAGAAGTGCTTGGTTAGGAAAGAAGCTGTGGACACTGGAGCTGCAGAGAGGAGACAGGGCCCTGGATGACTTGACCCCATGGTGGGACGCACGGCTGCCTCATCTCTGGGGAAAGTCTGCCCCAGGGGCCGTATCCTTCGGTCTGGCCCTGCCAAGGCAACTGCAGGAGGGACTCAGAATTCAGTAAATCTAGGCGCTTTCTTCACAGCAACATAATTTTGAAGTTGATAGTTCTGAATGGCCCAAGAATGATGTTATGAATATGCAAATGGCTCTTGGCAGCAAAAAGGTTCCCCACCCCTGCTGTACAAAGGGAACTAGTGGATCTGCCTGCCCTCAGACCAGCTGTACAAGCAAACAAGGGCACATTGAGGCTGGAAATGCGGGTGGCAAGCTCCTGGGCACCCCTGGGCAGCATCTCCTACGCTGGGCACGAAGCGGGACTCCCGCCCCCAGCTGGCGGGCTGGGAGGCCTGGGGCGGGCAGGTCCCAGCTGGATCTCAGGGCCAAGCCAGTGGGGTGGTGTCCCCTGCACGGGGCTCCTTCGCTGTTCTTAGCTGAACAAGCTTGCATGTGCCCATCCATGGGCAGGGAGTGTGGGAACCCCGGAACTAGAGCTTTTGCACCCCACCTTGCTGGGAGGACTGGATGGAGGCCCAGACAGGTGAAGCCCCCTCCGCCAGAGTCACACATGACTTGGCACAGGCCTGGGTGGACCCCTCCCTGGTCGGATGAGCGGCTGTGCTCTGTGCTGACTATCTCTGGAGTCATGTCCGGAGCTGAGTCCTGGGGGAGGCACAGAGGAATCTGGAACAATCTGAGATTTGGGGATTCAGTGATTTCCTAATGTAGCGCCATCAGGAAGGGAGTGCTCAGCTGCCATGGGAGGAGGGCAGAAGGGAGGACCAGAGGGCCTGCTTGTCAGAGGAATGAACTGAGGGCGGAGGAGAGAGGTCCAAGAGAGAAATGGAGATGGATGGCAGGAAGTGGGAGGAAGCCTCATTTGCTGGTTGTCGAAATGCCATTTCCTTGAAATTATCTGACAGACCATTTCCCCTGAGATCTTCTACAGGGAGCTGAGTTCTGTCACAAAGGGCTGTTCCTTTTCTTTTCTTTTCCCTTTATCCCCCTCTTTCTCTCTCTATTTCTTCGCACTTCTGCTCCCTTTCTTCCTTCCCTCCCTCCTTCCCTCTCTCCCCCATGAGAGTGGCCCATGGCTCTTTGGGAAGTGGCCTGGGGTGGACCCCAGCAGCCTTAGGGGACTCGCAGCTGTCCTGTCCCGTGTGCGAGGCCAAGAGCTGCAGAGAGCCAGGGTGTGCCGAGCCCCCACTACACCATCCCATCCTGCCTGGATGCTGGCAAAGCAGCTTCTTCTTTTTTGTTGTTGTTAAGTCTCACCTGAGGATATTTTCCATCCATTTTTAGAGAGAGTGGAAGGGTGAGTGAGAGACACAGAGAGAGAAGCATCAATGTGAGAGAGACACATGCATTGGTTGCCTCCTGCATGCACTCCAACAGGGGGCCGGGGATTGAGCGTGCAACCGAGGTCCTAGTATGTGTCCTTGAGCAGAATCGAACCCAGAACCCTTCAGTCCGTGGCTGACACTCTACCCATTGAGCAAAACTGGCTAGGGCTGGACTGGCTTTCTTAATTAAATGGAAAGGTAGCTCCCAGCCAGCTGGCTTCCCAGGGCTGCCGTGAAGTCCTCGTGTTTGGAAAAGCAGCAGGTAGATGTGGACCACCCTTTCCCCAGCAGGAGGAACCAGCTGCCCTTCTCCCTGCCGCTGCAGAAACACCTGCGCTGGCTTCCCGGCCTGGGCTGGGAGCGGGGAGGCTGTCTGTCTGCGGCCCGGCTCTGTCCTCCGCCCTGAGCTCTCTGCCACCGTTAGGCTGGGCACTGTCTCCTGTCTGGGGTGGCTCTCAGGCACCTCTCAGAGCTGAGCACTGACCCAAACTACCCAGATGTCATTTATCCACATGAATTTTAGCTTCCGCAGTGGCCTCCCTGTCCCCTGGAGTCACGACCCCTCAGCTAAGGACCCTTCTAGAATGAAGGTCTGTTCCAACCGCATCAGAAAAAGAGAACCGCCAAGAGAATGCTGTGCCTGCTGGTGTCCACGCGGCCCACTTCCTGTCTGTGGCCTTGCGTGACTTCGGAGCAAATGAGGCAGAGAATTACCTGGAAACCGGAAGGAAGAGCCTGTGCCACAGTCATCGTCATGGAGTCCGTGCTCCCGGCCCACTGAGCTCTAGGCCACCCTGCGCGCAGGCTGCTGGAGCCTGGCATGGCAGAGACGGTCCAACACGAGGCCTGGGTGTGAGGATGGGACATGTCAGGGTGCCCTGGGCGCAGTGCCCCAGCTGCTGGACGTCACTGAGGAAGCCATAAACCCGGGGCAGTGAGCCTGGGAGGTGAAAGGGTTCAGGCCCCAGGCACAGTTGGGGGGACTCATCTTTCTTGTGCCTCATGTGATTTAAGGCTATTCCTGGCCTGTTGTTTGCTCGTTTGCCAATGGGAAGGCCAAGAAAAGGCTTCCTTGCTAAGTGCCAGGCTGAGTGGCGTGGGGAGAGGAGGCTTTGCAGGGGGCCCTGTCAAGGAGGGGAGGCCCCAGGGACTCGCCCTCCAGCCTACGGCATTCATCTCTGCGGCTGCCTAAGCCCCTGACCAGGTCCCAGCCCAGCCCCAGGCCCCCAGCCAGGTGGGAAACCCCCTTTCTCTCCGCTGGTGCTGGGCACTCTCCCCAGGGGGTAGGAAGGGCCAGCAGTGGCCTGTGGGGGTGCAGTGTCATCTCCAAGGCCACACTGTTTGGATGACATCCCTTCTCTGCCTCCTACTAGTTCTGTGACCCTGGATAACTTACTTCACCATCCCGTGCCTCAGTTTCCCCACTGTGAAATGGGAATAACAGTGGCACCGTTCCGTTAGGCGCTCTGTAAGCTGTAAGCAGTTTTAAGGAGCTGGTGAGGCCGGAGGGCACTGCACCTGCTGTCTGCTCGGTGCTCCAGGCTCAGTTCAAAGAAGACTCCAGCTGCTGTGCTAATGAATGCCTTCAGGGCAGGGCCTCAGCCAGGGAGGGGGTGCGGGGGGGGGGTGTGCGGGGAGAAGGGCCAAGGCTGCTTCCTTTCCTGCTGCGAATGTTCCTCAGGATGGACAGGCTTGTGCTGTGAGCACTGGAGATGTGACAGGAGCAGAAGGCACTGTTCCTAGGACACTTCTTCCCCCCCAACCAGAGGGCCCACAGCGCTGCCATCACCAGAAAGCCTCCCACCGGGATCCCTGCACGACTCCGGCCCCTCACGTCCAGCTCCTGGTGCTGTGGGCAGTGCAGGCCGGCCATCAGGCCTGGGGTGTCCTCCCCTCTCCTTCTCGGGACAGGAGTCAGGAGAGGGTGGAGACCTGGCAGGGACCCCGTATGGCAGGAGGGCTCTTAGATGAGAACTCTGTTCCCAGCGTTAAATTCCTTCTGTGAGGCTTCAATGCCCACCTCTGTGCTAGAAGCTGGCAGCGGCCACAATGAGCTGACCTGGCCTCCACAGGGTGCAGCAGGAGGAACACGGACTGGCTTCAGCTCGAATCTTTTTCTTAATCCTCACCTGAGGACAAGCTTTTGTTGTTGATTATAGAGACAGAGGAAGGGGAGAGAGGGAGAGAAGAAACACGATGTGATCAGTTGCCTCCCGTGCTCGCCCTCAACCGGAGATCAAACCCGCAACTCAGGTACGTGCCCTGATCCAGAATCCGCAACCTTTTGGTGCACGAGCCTCCTGGCCAGGACCAGCTCAGACCCTGGTTACGCCATTTACTGACCAACAGGGACTTCTGGCAACTTGCTGGGATGCTCTGAGCCTCCGTTTCCTCATCTGTAATATGGGGATTATGATCGTTGCGACCTCACGTCATGAATGGCAGGATCAAATTAGAAATTTCCTGGAAAACTCTCCGCCTTGGACACTCCTGCCGCCGCCGTTGGCCATCATCGGTGATGGAGTTTGGGCTTGAGATCAGAACTCTGCGTTCGGATCGCTCATTTCTAGCTGTGGAACCAGGACCAGGGAGGAACCTCTTTGGGGCTCCAGGACCCTCGTCTATTACGTGGGAATAACATCCTCTGACTCACAGCGTCTGTGAAAAGCCAGCGCAGGGGGTAGCCCGTGCTGCAGACTGGGCCCAGTGAAAGCCAGTTACAGTTGTTCGCAGAAGCTGCAGCGATGACATGGTCAGAAGGAACCAGAGGCAACCAGGTTTGCGAACATCTTCTGTTCCGCTCGGCTGTAGCTTCCCGGCGGCAATCGCACAATAAATACTTGCTGATTGATTGTGGATGATTGATCCTGGACACTTGTGACAAAATCCATTGAAAATCTGGAAACCTCAAGCCGCCCCAGGCTCGGCCCTGGGCCTGCTCTGCTGGAGGGGGCCTGCCTCCCCTGGAGCCCTTCGCCCCTCCCTGCGCCCCCGCCCCTTAGGTCAGACATTTGCTTCCCCGAGAGCTCGTAAAACACTGGTGCACTGAAGTGTGCTTTCACTTATGCCAGCAGACCGTCATGCCAAAGTTATTTTATTATGAAGAGAGCAGAAACCCGTGGAAAAATATTTTTAGAACACACCAATAGAAATCATATTTCAGTGCTTCCTTGAATTTAAAAAATGTCATGGACTACACGCCTGATTTTTTAAGTCGACTTCAAATAGGGGCCCTCCTGGAGCTGAGTTTTGGGGGATCCTGGAATGTGGGCTCACATCATCTCAGACACGCTGGGGGAGTGAGAGCTGGGAAGGAAAATTGGAGCCGAGCCCCTGACATCACTAGCATTTCTCTGGACATTCATTACTCATTCAGTCAATGAACGATGAACACCTACTAATTGTCAGGCCCTAGGCATTAGGACGAAAATCACTGACCAAGAGCCATCTCTCCCCTCAGGCTGGTAAACACACTGCTCCCACACATAGAAACAGTGCTGGTAGGGTGTTAGGAGGAGGTGCGTGGGGTGGGCAGAGTCCGGAGGGCTGCCCGGAGGAGGAGACCCTGGAGCTGGATAGGAGCTGAAGTGCATGAGGTGCAGAAAGGGGGAAGGGACAATCCAGGAGCGGGAACAGCACGCACAATGGCCCGGAGGGTGAGCGACAGTGCAGCAGGCTCTGGGTAACGATTCTGGAATGACTGCAACAGGAAGGGCGAAGAGAAGTGGGGGAGAGGCCAGCTAGCCCCTTCCTCCGGCGCCTGAAGGGCTTACACCTGACACTGGCCTCACCCCGAGGAAGCCGAGGGTTGACGGATTCTATCCATCTACTCAGGAGTGTTTTCTGAGCGTAGGGCGCTCTCCTGAGGTTCTGAGGGGGCTATGGAGGCATGAGTGGTACTCGCATGGACTTCTGTCCTCACGAAAGGCAGCATCTAGTCAGAGACTTAGCCGCTGAGGGAAAAGAGGCTAAAGATGGAGAAACAGAGGCCCCTGACGGCGCAGGGTCCCGGGGGCAGGCAGGGCTAAGATCAGGATGCAGGAAGGTCTGTGGGTCGGGAGGAGTGATGTTTCCCCTTGGAGGTCGGAGATGTGGGTTTGGTAGAAGGAAAGAGG
This sequence comes from Murina feae, assembly GCA_004026665.1. NCBI lineage: Eukaryota > Metazoa > Chordata > Mammalia > Chiroptera > Vespertilionidae > Murina > Murina feae. The sequence goes on from PVJC01001452.1 coordinate 37,886, forward strand.
AGCAGGAAGCTAAGTGCTGCTGAGAAGCTCGGTGCTGGGTGGGGGTCCGGGCGGGGAGGGAGGAAGTCACTGGCTCATTCAACACAAAGATGCTGAGCACCGTTCCCACCCCAGGGGCTCTCGGCCTCTTTCTTCCTGGTCTGCTCCCCTCCCACCTCCTCATGACGAAACCATGTCTTTAAAGGCCATCGGAAATGTCCCCTCCTCAGGAAGTCTTTCGGCTGCTTTCTCCCTCCTCGGGACCCCAAGCGCTCTGATCTCTCACATGTGTCTCCCTTTTCCTGTGTACCCTTCTTCTTTTTTTAAAAAAATGTATTTTATTGATTTCAGAGAGGAAGGGAGAGGGAGAGATAAAAACATCAACGATGACAGAGTCATTGATTGGCTGTCTCCTGTATGCCCCTGCCACGGCAGGCATGTGCCCTGACCGGGAAGTGAACCCTGACCACCTCCGCTTCATTGGTCGATGCTCAGCCACTGAGCCAGGCCGGCCGGGCCTGTACACTCCTCACCTGCCCTCCAACCAGACTGAGAGATTCCTGAGGACAGAGGCAACTTTCTCTCCCCCAGGTCCCAAGTCTGCTAGTGCTCCATAAAAACATGCTGAATGGATGAAGGAAGGAAAGAAATGAATGAATGAATGCATTTTAAGAACCCAGGTCATTTTTGACCTTCTGTGGCCTGTTCCTAAGCTGAGCTCCTCCCTTCCATCCCACTGCGGCCTGCCCCAGGGCTGGCTGCTGGGTCACATGCTTGTCACAGGCCCCCTGCACGGAGGTGAGGTCATGGGCCCCGGCAGGCTGCCCAGGCTGCCGGGTGTGAACTGGCTGTCAGGGAGCCCAGGTTTGGGCAGCACGTGGGGCCTGGGCAGGCTCCCAAAGGCTCCGGAGATCGGCGTGCTCACCAGGTGCTAGAGCCCAGGCCTGCCTCCCTCATGGTCTCTCCTTGCTCTGCTCGGGCCCTCGGGTCCCCGCAGGGCCATCCTGACCGTGGCACCGACAGTCGCGTGGCTCGCGCTCAGGTGCTCCCCGTGGGCCCTTGTCCGACGGCAGGCCTTGTTCAGGTGAGTCCCAGCCCCTGCTTCAGCCTGTCTTCTGTCATCCACTGCACACCCCACAGAAATCAGATACCCATCGGCTCGACAAATCATGATCCCGTGTTCACTATGGCCTGGCTCAAAGTTAACGGATGGAATTTCCAAAACAGAGCATAGCTGGCTCTTAAGGAGCCCACATGAGCCAGCAGGGCCGAGGGGCAAGGCACACGCAGCTGACTCCAGCCCCAGCAAGAAGCCCAGGTGGATGTGGGAGCCCCAGGAGAGGGTGAGGATCAAGAAGGGCTCACAGGGGGAGGGCGGTCCAGGCAGAGGGAGGAGCCAAGGCGGAGGAACAGAGGTCCCAGGTGGCTGAGTGTGGGGACAGGAGGTTTGATGGGAAGGGGACTGGCAAGGTAGGCAGGGGCAGGGCCACAGAACTGTCACTGCCCCATCCCCACCTGTGGGACTAGCCCCTCCGTAAGGCCCACTCAGCCGCCACCTTCCCATCACCCACGTGGTTTCCTCCTCGGCACTGTACTCCTCTGACGGAAGGCTTCTGTCTCGCCCCGGCTGCTTTCAGCCTGTGTGTGTGCCTTGCCTGCCACCGCGCCAGCTGGGACCTCCTCTAGAGCAGGATATGCTCCACAAACAGCTGAGAGGACCCACGTGGCCCAGGTTTGGGGTCCTGGGAATGCAGCAAAGATGGAGACAAGTTGAATGGAATGACTAAGTCCCCACCCAGATCACCACTGTCCCTTTATCAGGCTCGCCAGTGAGGCAGGAGGTGGCTTGATAAGCAAGGACTCCATCCAAAAGGAGGGCAGTCAGCTGGTGCCACTTGCTGTGTGACCTTTGGCAGATCTGTAACCTCTCTGACAGTTGTCACAGTAACGCGCACCGCCCCCCCCAGGGCCGTGTCCTGAACAAAGGCGATAACAAATGTGGGAGTTCTCTCTCTCTCTCTCTATTAAGGTGTAATTTATATGCCCCAAACCATACATACTTAATGTATACAACCTGATGAACTGGGACATATGCACATGCCCGTAGCCACAGGGAAGGCAGGCAGTGGGCATACCCATCGCCCCGAGGTGTCCTTGTGGCCCTGAGTGTCCTGTGTGGCTTGGCTTGTTCTGGGCTAAGAGCACTCACCATGAGCTCTGCCCTCCGAACAGAACTGTAAGCACACAATGCAGTGAGCTCGGCACGCAGCCTTCCCACCAAACACCCCGGCTCACAGGACCAGACCAGCGACCAGACCATCGCTGAGGTCACGGTTGTTTAGGAAAAATTCTCAACTACAACAGCCTTCGGAGTCTGAGCTCACCTGCCCTGCCGGTGCCGCAGGTAAGCTCTTGCCAGCGTCTGCCAGGGGGACGGGTTCTCTGACCTGGTCCCGGCTGCAGCCTGCACCCTCCTGGGTCCTGTGCCTTCTGTCCCCTCCTTCAGGTCTCATTTACTTTTTAAAAAACGCTTTTTAAATTGATGTTTAGAGAGAAGGGAAGGTAGAATGGGGGGGGGGGTGGAGAGATGGATCAGCTGCCTCCTGCGTGCCGCCACCAGGGACTGAGACTGAAACCCAGGCCTGTGCCCTGCCCGGGAATGGGAGCAGCAGCCTTTCAGTGCACAAGACAGCGCCCAACCCACTGAGCAACTCCGGCCACTTTAAGCAGCCTTGCCAGATGTTGTCCCCAACTCGGCTGTCCCCACTGGCTCCAACAACCCCTCAGAGCAGCTTCGGAGTGGCCCTCACACCCCCAGCTGGTGCAACAGTGTTTTCAGGGCCGCCTGACTCACCAAGAACTGACACTGTCAGGCTGGCTGTCATGTGGCACAGTGAGTCCCCGGGGGTCGGCGGGCAGGATGGGCTGGGACAGGGGTGCCCAGCCCATTCAGGAGCCTCCCTCCCACTCTCTGTGTTGCTGTCGGTGCCCAGGAAGTGGGCTGGGAAGGGAAAGTCCGACCTCTTCCTGTCAACAAGGACTTTCTGCTTCGAGCAGACCCCGAGGGCACATCACCCCAAAGGGCAACAACCCCTCCAGCCTCCGGAAGAGGAAGCGCTGCTGTGAGAGCCCAACACCGCCAGATGCCTCCGTTGGAGGGGGGTCTCCCAGCGAAAGAGGGGCTCAGAACAGGCTCCCTGACCCCCCAGAGTGGGGAGGTCTCCAAATGCTCCTCTCTCCCCGCCGCCCGAGGTTTGACCTGTGGGCCACACGGGACTGATGTTCTTAAACGTGACCTTCAACACAGCTTCGACCGTGTCAGTTTGCTTTGGATCGTTGGGCTCCTCACTGCCTCTGGAGTCGAGTCCAAATGCCTTAGTGTGGCCCCAGCCTCCCCTCTGACCTCCATGCCCTCCAAGCCCCTCACACCTTGTGCCCCAAGCAGGGTGGCCCCTTCGCTCCTGAATATGACAGTGCTCAGGGCCACCTCCAGGTCCCTGCCTCCCCTGCGCCCCTTCTCCGTCACCCCCTAAGCCGGAATGCCTTTTCCTTCCAGGTGCTCCCATCCTGTGAACCCCATTTCCATTCCTACATCATCTACCCACCCACTGAGCACCTCCAAATGCCGAGCCCTGTGCCAAGAGCCGAGGTTTCCTCCACCAACAAGCTGGACAAGACAAGGGCCCACGGACATGCCAGGCCTGGGACGGTGCACAGACATACACAGACCCTTGCAGAGGAGTGAGGTGAGCTCAGGGTTGAAAAATCACTGAGGGCTTGTTGGAGGAGGTGACCGCTGGTTTCTGGAGGATGAGTAGGGGCTAGCTGGGCTAGGGGAGCAGGGAGAGAAGGGGCGGCAGGATGCTGGGACCCGAGGAAGCGTAACATAAAGGCCTGAGCAGGAGACTGTGCCTTCTAGGAACTGAAGGTTGGTCATAAAGTCTGGGTTGAGGGTGTGCAGGGAAGTGGCGAGAGGAGAGGCGGCAGCACACACGGTCTGTGCCTCATCCTCAGAGCCGTGGGGAACCCGTGCAAGGGTTACAGCAGAGGCTCGCAGGGAGCAGGTCCGCACCTGGATGGTGCAGAACGACTGCGCGTGGCCCACAGATCGCAGGAGGGCGAGCAGCAGGCCCGGGGCCCGGGGAGCAGTGATTTACTAGTATATGGTCTGCGCAGGAGGCAGTGTGGGCTTGAACCCAGGGATGGCCGGGGAGCTGAGGCAAAGAGTGAGGGTCTGGGGCTCTTTCCAGCCAACAGGACTTGGCACTTACTCAGGCACAGGGTGGAGGGCGGAGGAGTCCAGGTGGCCCCCAGGTTTCTGACTAAGGGGTGGTCAGTGGGGCCGTTTTGCTGGGAGGGGCAGATGTGTGGGCGGGGGCATGATGAGCAAAAACTTGGATGTGTTCAGTGTGAGCTCCCAGAGGGGCAGTTGGGGACCCATAAGTGCCCAGGGGGGTGGACCAGGCTAGATCTCCACTGAAAGGTCTGTGTTGGACAGACAGACTTGGGGCCCCGCTATATACGGTCAATGACCTGCTCTCTTCCAGGGAGCCTGCCCTGCTCCCCCGGCTCCCCGCACTCAGCCCTTGCCCCCCTGACATAGTACATGGCTGCCAGTGCTTTTCAGCTCTTCTTGAAGTACAAACTCTGTGAATCTCCAACACAGATTAATCTTAACAGCCCGAATCAGATCCTGTCACTCCCCTGCTCAAAGCCATTAGTGAGACTCATCAGAGAATTACCAGAGGCAACAATGTCCTCAGGACGGGGATGAGGACCTGACCCAGCCAGAGAGGAGGCAGGCGGGAGAGACACTGGAAAAGGGGATTGAGTGGGACTGGAGTGGCTGGGTGTGGAGGGTGAGGGAGAAAGAGGAGTCGAAGCTGTTCCCAGCTCACCAGCCTGACAGGTTAGACTAGAGGGCAAGAGGAGGGTAGGTTGGGAAGAAAATGGGGCAAGTTTTAGACCCACTGTGCGTGTGGTGGTGCCTGCAGAGCCCCTCACTGGAGGCTTCCTGGACGTTACCTGTGAGGCAGCCTCACCCACCACCCCCTCCAGCTCCTCCTCATGTCTCGCCACAGGGCCTTTGAATATGCTCTTTCCTCCACCCAAAACTCTCCCTCCAGGCCTTCACATGGCTTGCACCCTCGAATAGTTCATGCAGGAGTTTATCTGGAGCCGCTCCTGACCCCGTCATGCCAACTGCCTACTTCACCTTAATTTGCATCCTAGGCATAAGTTGTTTTTCTGCTCCCACCACTGGAATGTGCCTTCCTTCAGGGCAGTGGTTCAGTCTGTCTGCTTCACCTTCACCGGGAAGGCCCAGGAGGAGTGCCCAGAGAGGGCACGTGGTGAGCGCTGGGGATGGATGACTCACGGGGAGTGTGTGGCATCGCTGAGCCAGCAACAGCAGCACCAAGCATCTTGGTGGAACCGGAACCACAGGCAGGGAGGAAGGAGAAGGGTCTGGGGCAGAACTTGGGGGCTGCAGCATGAACATCGCAGGCAGGGGCGGGGAGAGGCCGGTGGAGAGTGGACCTTGTACAGTATTTGTGTCTGCACCTCATATGACAGCCCAGGTAGTGCAGGCAGTGCCAGGATGCCAGGGAGCTGAGTTGTGGGACGGAGAACACAGAATGCTCTGGAAAAGCCCCTTGGAGCCACTGGTGGCAGCTTCTATGCAGGGTGGGGACAGACTCCAGGCCCAGAGGGAGTGACCCTGTGACTGGAAGAGGAGCAGAGGGAAGAGCAGAGGGGAGCTGAGACTGTGTGCCAGGCTCCGGAGTGATCGTTGGGGTGGGCACGGAGGGCAGGCGAGTCCGTGTCGATGGATGAGGACACAGCCTCTGTCTGACCTGCTCTCCTGGCCCGGCCTCGGCAGTGAACTTGCAACACAGAATAATCTCAACAGCCTAACTCAGATCGTGTCACTCCCCTGCTCAAACCCATTTGTTAAACTAGAAGCCATGTCCTCAGGATGATAAACAAGGCCCTCCAGGCACGACCCTGCCTACATCTGACCTGCTCCCCACACCCTGTCCTGCTCGCTCCTTCCAGACAAACAGGCTCCACTGGTCATGGAGCCAAAGTCTCCCTGCCTCCTGGCACTGGCACTGCGTTCCTCTGCCTGGCAGCCGTCCCCCTGCCCGTCACCTGGCCCTCCCCCGCCCATATCCAGGTCTCTGCCACATGTCACCTCCCTTTAGGGGCTTTTCCTGACCTTCTTCCAAGGGACGCATCCCACCCCACCCATCACCTTACCCTGCTCTGTTTTCGTGAAAGGCAGTAAGTGATATTGACAATATACTGCATGCTGATTTATCTGTTTGTTAGTCTGGTTCCTCTCGCCGCCTGCAGTGTGACCCAGGACAGGAATGATGGGCTGTTTTGTCATTGCTGCGTCCTTAGCAGGCAGAGCGGCACCAGGCGCAGAGTAGGCATCTGTAAACGCTATGCTCATGGGGGTTTGGTAACTGAATGATCGAATCTGTAAAGCTATCGGATTTGCAGAGAACCCTTATGTACCTACAATGGCTCTTCACAGAGGCCTTGCCAAGGGGCACCCTCAGGTTACAGTGGAGCCTGCCGAGGCTGGGAGCACTAGCCCTGGCAGATTCAGTGCCCATGACCCCCTAGGCAGGTGCGCACAGACCAGACCCCACTTGCTTCTTGCTGTGACCCTGTGGATCCTCTACAGAGAGAGCAACCCGGACCCTCCCTCCCCTCCTCCTGATCCAAGTGGGGAGATGAGAAGACTGAAGAGAAGTCAGGTGTGCCAGGGAGAAAGGTTGGGAGGAAGGAGGAGGAAGAGGAAGCATGAGGAGCCTGGAGGGAGAGGGCAGGATTGAGGGTGGGGCACCTGCCTTCATGGCACCCAGGCACCCTCTTCTAGGTCTGGAGCCTGGAAGGGGCACCGTGGATCTCAACAGCCCACTTCTTCCTCAAGGGTATAAGCAGGGACTTGTCTCGGGAGCAGATGCCCTTGATCATGAAGCCTGACCTTCTGGTACTTTCTCCCTTCTGTTCTCCGCCCCCCCCCCCACCACCCCCCTCAAAGCTGCTGGGAATTCCCCACTTCCTGGTAGGAAAGTTAAGCCCTGGTGGGATTTTCCTCACGCCAGGAATTTAGGACACTCTCCAGCTTCTTCCGTAACTTCACCCCTGCACTTTGCCCTGGGGTGGACGCCCTCTCCGCACATCTTCCCAGACATGGGAACAGGTCCCCTCTGTCCTCTCCTGAGGTGGCTGACCCAGGCGCTGACGCCACTGTGAGCACACAGGCTCCCAGAGCAGCCAGGGAGGAGGTCCTACTGTGTCCCAGCCCTCCCCCCTCCCCGCCCTTCTCCAGTGAGTTCCTGACCCGCCTCTGCTGGGGAAGTGTCCCTTCCCTGCGCCTGGCCGCCTGGCCGTGTGCAGGAGAGAGTGGCTCGGGCTGGGCTGGGAGGTCTTGGTCAGTCGGCCAGCCCGGCCAGGGCCCGAGGGACAGCAGTGGCACTGGGTCTGGTCTCACCAGCAGTCACATGAACCGTGAGCGCTTGTCTGGGCTGAGCCGTATCCGGGCCAGCTGTTTGCTCACAGGTCCCCAGAGTACCTGCTAATTCCCCGCATTTCGCTCTTCATTCATTTCAGCAGCTGTTGCCTTGCCAGCCCAGCCCAAGGCAGAGGACACAACAGGAGTGAAGAATGGAGCAGACACAGCTCCCTCTCAAACACAGGGGGTGCTTTTGTGACGTGCCACGTTCTGGGTGGGGGGTGAGGGGGGGGACTCAGAGATAAATTAAGCATCTTTCTGAGCTCAACGAACTTGGATCCTAGCTGGGGAGGCAGACATGGCCTGGAAACTGCATGGTGGCGTTACTTGGTCCTTCCCTGTCTCGGCAGGTGCCACGAGTTGGTCACACTTTGTCATCACCTGCCAGCCCCCCCCCCACCCGCACCCCGAACATGAGCAGCTTGAAGGCAGGGACTGGTTGGCTCTCTTTGTATCCTCAGCGTCTCACACAGCTAAACATGTTTGCAGAAGAAGTGTTACATGAAGGACTTATAAACAGTTACCCATTACTATGAAGATACACACTACACAGATGACAGAGATGCTGGCGATCTCATGCCTCGTTGCAGATAAAGGGCTGGTTCATTCTGAGTGGGGAGAGGGGGGAAGGCACCAGGGAAAGGATATGAGGGCAGCCACGCCCTCCAGGCCGCCTGCTCAGAACAGAAAGGCATCGCAGCTGAGGGGACAGCAGATGTGAAGTCTCAGAGTCGGGAAAGAACATGGCTTGTTACGGCCCACGCGGCCCAAGGAGGGAGGGAGGGAAGATGTGGGTGGCAAGGACCCCAGGGCCAGGCCAAGAGCAATGGTGAATACCATGCTAAGGAGTTTGATCTTTGCTCTGTAGCCAGAGATGCCCTGCCTGGGAAAGTTGGAGGATAGGTGTCACATGAGCCCAGCAGTGTTTTAGGGAGAGGTGAGGGATGGCTGTGCAGGGTCTATTTTGAGAAGGCATTACCAGGAGTGGCCTTTGCTTAGAACTGGGGAGAGTCGGGGCCGGGTGGGGAGGGCATGGAGAGCGGAGACATCACTTAGAAAGCCACTGCCATGTTAGGAAGCAGATGACAACAGTAGGACTCAGAGCAGGGCAGCAGGGATAGGAAGAGGCAGAAGGGGTGACAATTGGATGGAGAAAGCGAGGCTGAAATTTCCAGCCAGAGTGGCCGAAAGCACACGAGAAGGGGCAGGCTGTGGGGCTGGGGGAGGATGACGAGGCACCCATGCTGTTCCAATGCATATGGATGGCGGGCCGTGGACACCTCCAGCTTAGGAGGACTCGGAGGACTGACTGGGCTTCGTCCAAAGCTTACACACAATCCCTTTCTACAATGGAAACACTTCACAGTCCCTCCCATGTTCACCCCACCGCCTCCCTTCCTCCCACCCACCACCCTAGCAACCCATGTGGCCTGACAAACAGGGAGGCGTTGCCAGGAGAGGTAAGATGTGTGGAGGACACCATGGATGACTTCAGTGTCCATGAGTGACCGAGCCCACACCCTAGCCTCTCAGTTTTTCTGTTGGCTCAGCTCGGACAACCTTCTGTCCCACTGTGCCCTGGCCACCCACTCCCATCGCCACTCCCCAGACTGAGTCACCGGCCAGCACTCCCCCACCTCTGAAATTACTAACACTGACCTTCTCTCCTCTCTGCCTATTCACTCCATCACTTCGCCTGCACCTGTCCACGGACCCCCTTCTTTCTCCACACCCCTCTCTCACAGCTCAGACTGAACAACTCAGAATTGCATTCCTTCTACCCCGTGACATGGCACCTGGCAAAACCCCCGCTGTGCAGGAGCCAGCTCGAAGCTGCCCAGATCCACGTCACTGGTAGTCAGATTCACGCCTCCACTCGGCCCGTGGCGCTGCCTGCTACACTTTCCCTAATCAACACGTGTTCAACTTCTTGTACAACCACTTTCCAAAGCCTTATCCCGTCCTCAAACTCTCAACATATTTCCTTCCATCTTAATTCTCAGCAGACGATGCCAGCCCTCCCTTCAAGGATAAGATATGAGCCTGGGGGCAGGAAATCTTCCCACTTCCTGCCTCTCCTCCCACCCGCTTGCCTGTACCTTCCTTCCCACGTTGCCTCCTGTTTCACAGGCGTCCACCTACTCTTAACACTGGTGTTCTGGATGCCAACCCTTGCTGCCATCTCAGGGACCTTGCCTGTCCCCCATTCCTTCACTTTCAACTTCTCCTCCTCTGTTCATGACTTTCCATCACCATGTAAACAAGTTCAAGTGTCTAGTAGTCAATCAAGCCTTCCCTGGATTCTACCCCTTCCTCCCACTACTACTTTCTCTTTCCTAAGAAAGCAACTGTAGCCCTCCCTTTGCCCTTCAATGCATGGTGACGTGCTTTCCCCCATCACAAAACAGACCGCAGCTGCTGCCACCAAGACCACTAAGGACTTCTCCACACATCGGTGAAGGTGTCCGGCCCTTGGGTGTCTGATTTTTCTGCTGTGGGTCACATTTCTTTCTTCTACCCTTAGCTTCTGGAACACTCTCCTGTTTTCCCTCCTCCTTTCTCCTCGACCCAAACCCTAGATACTAGAGTTCATCAGACTCCATCCTAGGCCTTAGCTCCTCTCTATATTGACCCTGAACCCCCTTATGCTTCTGACGCTTCAAGTGGGGCTCTCTGCTGACAACTGTCAATCATACACCTCTGTCTGGACCTTGCTCTTGAGCTTTCAGTCCATGTGTACAACTGTCTGTCAGGTTCAGATTTAGCAAATTAAAAATACAGGTGCCAGTTCAATTTGAATGATGAATGATGGAAAGAAATTTAGTATGAATATTTCCCATACAATATTTAGGACAGATTCATGCTATAAAAAAGGTATTTGTTGTTTAACCTGAAATTCAAATTTAACGGGGCATCTTACTTTATCAGGCAACCCTGCGTGACTTTGACATCTTTATTTGAGGCTCCAGGGGCACCTCCACTTAATATATTCACAACAGAACTTCCCAGGGGACCACTTGGCCGTACACAGGGTTATACAAATGAAAAAAAATCAAAATTATCTCTTGGCTCCTCTCTCCTTTAACTCCTGAGTCCTCCTAAATATCCCTAAAATCAGACCACTCCTCTCCAGCGATAGCATCACCTTAGACCAGGCCACCATCATCTTTATCCACCAGTGTCCTTCCCTCTGATCCCTACCAGACTGCCACACTGCAGCCCAAATATCTTACTGAAATGTACACTTCACTGTGGCTCTCACTGGTTTAAATGCTAAAGTCTGAAATGAATGCCCCTCCCCCTCCAGGCCCTGCACGATGTGGCCTCTTTATGAGCCACTTTGTCACATTCGGCAGCCACTCTGAGCTTCTTTTAGTTCCTTGGAAGTGCTGGGCCCACTCTTGCCTTGGGCTGTTCCACATGCTGTTCCCTCTGCCTGGAATGGTCTCCCCCTCTTTTCCTTTGAGCTCTTAGCACCCATGAGTCTCAGCCCCTGTCCTTCACTCCTTCTTGGGCTCATGTTTCTCTTCTGGGACAGCTGTCACTCTCTCCTCACCTGCTGGATGTCCAGTCCTGTTAGACCGCGAGCTCTCCGAGAACAGGACCCTGTCTGTCTTCTCCATTGTATCCTGAGCCCCTAATACGGTTCCTGGTGCAGAGAAGGAACCCAATTAATGTTCAGGGATGAGAGAGTAGCCTTTCTCCTCGCTCAGCCTGGGAGGTCTCCTCTTATCTTCCTGGGAGCTCTCTGCACAGAGCATTCTGCAGAACTGGAATTTTTTCCAGATGGATTTAGTGCTTCTACACCACCGTGTCCCTCCGTGGGGTGTCTCAGTCCTCCTGTCCTCAGCATCAGTAACTCAGACCTGTCAGGGCTGCCTCAACCCTGCGTGTCAACAGGGGGAAGCAGAAGGCAGAGTGGCCAGAGACAAGAGGGAGGATGGGCAGCCTCCTACAGGATGGTGGCGGCCGATGCTGGTGAACTGAGGCCAACACCCAGCCACCAGGGCAGCCTTGTGTCCTGGCCCACGCCCCATGGCAGCTCCCGATGGCGGCTGTTGAGTGTGGGGGTTGTGGGGGCTCCCAAGTGCACCTGTCCAGCAGGCCCTTGCAAGTGGAGGCCTGGGATGGAAGGAGAGCTCAGGGCTGTAGAGTCACCAACAAGCAGGTGAACATCAAAGCTGCCTGAGCAGGGAAGGGCCCGGAAGACCACGGGATGTCAAGGAGAAGAGACCAAACGAGAATTTGGGGTCACTGGCTTAAGAGATTCAGGAAGAAGAGTGAGCTACACAAAGAAATGGACGAAGAGGAAGTGGACCGGTAGACGGAGAACCAAGAAGGTGCCGAGGCCGGAAGCCCAGGGGTAACGTTGAAGAAGCACAAGGGTTGAGCAACGGTCAGCTGCCCAGGAGGGTGAGCTCCGAAAAGTGGAAGGTCGGGTTGGAAAATAAGACGTCAGTGGCGACCTTTGAAAAGAACCATGAGCACATCTCTCTGGTCCCAGCCCCTTCCACCTTCACTCTGAAGGCCCCTCCATGGGCAGGAAGAAGGTTGTCCCCACCCGCCCGTTTCTCTAAGTGGGGGAACCGTTTATGATCTGGGGATGGTCGGGGGGGGGGGGGAGGAAGGAAGTCAGTCCCAGGCAAGCAAGGTCATCGCCAGCCCATGGCTAAGTCTCCAGACCTGGGACTCTGCTGAGGAAGGTGGGGGATGGTCCCCACATCTGAGAGGCGTATTGTCTACCGCAGGTTTCCCAGCACCGCTGCTCAGGAGGGGCTGCCTGGCTGACCCCTTGTATTAAGAGGCCTCCTGCAGTCTATCTCTGCGCCCCTCCTGCCACTACCCAGTCTTTTGCCTCCACCCTCCCCCTTCTTGGATCCCCAGAACCTGCCTGCAGAGAGGGCCACACTCTCCCCACTTGTTTTTATGTTAATCTATTTTTATTGTTGATAGTATTACAGATGGTGCCCGTTTTTCTCCCCTTTACTCCCCTGTCCCCAGGCCCCATCCAGGTCTTCACTACCCCAATGCCCATGTCCCATGCGTGGGCCATGCACATAATTATCCAAGTTCTTTGGTTCTTCTCGTCCCCCCACTCCACATCGAGGTGTGTTAGCCTATGCCATGCCTCGTTTTGCTTCAGGTCTCGTTTTGCTTCTCCCTAGTTCTCCACTTCACTTTACTCCGAAGACAAACCCACAAGACACTTCTTTACTCACATCTACCTCAGGGAAATGGGCAGCAAAAGCAACGACCAGTTCACCAGATTACAAGGTCTGACAGCACCCAAAGCTCTTACAGCTTCGTGTCATTGCTGGCCTTTGCTTCTGATCCCTCATGGCCTTGACCTCATGGCTTTGTTCCTGATGGTAATGCCTCCTTTTCCTCTCCACTCCAACTCAGACATGCACCCCTCCATCCCAGTGAGCCCCTCATCTTCAGCGGGTCCTCTGTCCCTTGGAGCCCTTAAGCCTGAGAGACCCGCATTCCACAGAGTTTCAGATTCACTCAGGAATGTGCCGAGGGAAGGCATTCCCTCCCAGAAGGACACAGGATGGACGAATCTTACACGATCATATTTTATAAATACCACTTTTATCCATGACGCTTCCATGCTCAAAAGCCACCAAGGGCTCCCTGTGGCCTGGGAGTTGGGGATGAGGGGACCCTTCACTGGTGCGTCACTCTGCCTGGGCAGGTTCCTGGGGGAGAAAGTGCCTTCTTTGGGGAGGAGAGAGGTAAGAGGGAATCCACGGGTGTCTCTGCCCCAGAGGCCCCACTCAACTTGGGCATGCCCTCCCCCCAACACTGCCCTACAATGGCTTCCCATTGGCACATGAGGAGTGGGAGCTTGGCCAGGGAGGAGAGGTGTGCTGAGTACAGAGAGAGATCAGAAGACCTTGGCCATGGCCTCCTGTGTGGCCAGGATTAGAGACAAGCTCGGCAGCTGAGCCTCCAAGGCCTGTCTCAACATCCAGCCCCACCCTGTGGCCCAGCAGTCAGGAGCCTGGAGCTCCAGCACCTCCGCCAGGAACTCTGCACACCTCGGGCAAGGACTCTGTTCTCTAGCCTTCGCCTTCTTGGTGAGGACGAGGGAGCCAGAGCCTCTGGCCCATTCAGCTCGGCCATCCTACAGCTCCATGAGTTGGCCTTCCCCCCGCTCTTCCCAAGAAGCCTCCTGCTCTAGCCTCGTCCACTTTCTCAGGCCCCTTAACACTGCAACAAGGGCCAACAGACACGTCCCCGCGTGCCAGCTTGAACCCATTGGTGATGGCGCATCGAGAAGGCGCCTGCATTCAGAGCTGATGGGAAAGAGCGCCACAGTCAATACCAATCGCTCTATGGTGCCATGTATGCCATGCATTTCCCAGACTCGATCGATGGTTTTTCAGTCTCCCACCCTTTGGCTCCAGCCATTCCCCCTTCCCAGAATTCCCTCTCTATCTGTCTGACTCTTTTCAACAGTCACATTCCTCAAGAAGCTGGGGTAGCCCAGTCAGTGTGGCTTAGTGGTTGAGTGTCAACCTATGAACAAGGAGGTCAGGGTTCGATTCCTGGTCAGGGCACAGGCACAGGTGTGGGCTCAATTCCCTGTATGGGGGGTGCGGGAAGCAGCCGATCAATGATTTTCTCTCATCATTGAAGTTTCTATCTCTCTCTCCCTCTCAGAAATCAATAAAAATATGTATTCTAAGAAAATAAGCTGGGGTACCTCCCAACCCGCAGAAGCCTCTTCCTCCTCTGTACTCTTTTTTTAAATTTATTTTTTATTTATTTTATTTATTTTTTAATTTTTATTACTTAAAATGTACTTTTGAAAGGTAATGACTTCTGAGGGACCGTTGGCTTGTTTCTGGTTTTTAGAGACGATGGATAGAGCTGCTATGCACAAAAAATAAGTTACAAAACAAAACAAGAAAAGGGTGATGACTCTTCTGCTCCTTTGACACTGAGCCCAGGCTCCCTTGTAAGGTCAAGTTCATTCTGATGGGTTTATGTGTTTTCTCCCCACGAAGACTGTGACTTCTGGGCAGGGCACCCCCCTTGGACCTCTTTGTCTCCTGCTGCCCTCGCCCAGAGCTAAGCACGGGGTCGGTGTCAGGGGAACTTGCTGAGTGGAAAATGTTGATACAGAACAAAGACCAGACGGTCAGAGCCTGGCCCATAGCAATGAGTTGGGTGCCTGAGCCGAGCAGGCCCAGAGGAGGCTGATCCCACAGACTTAGTCAGACCTGGTGAGACTGTTTCCCTAGAAGTCAATTTCAAAATAGAAAGGAACTTGTCTGTGAGAGGAGGTGGGGAAGTTCCAGCTGCGGGGAAAGTGTGAAGGTTCGGGAGTGGGAACCAAAGAATCTGCTTGGGAATCTCCCTGGAGGCCAGTTCTGATCCTGTCCTTCCATGCACGAGGCCCTTCGCACTTTGCCAAATGGCTCTGTTTTTTCCTGCCTGTGTGCCATCTCCCCCGGCCACATGTGCTGGCTGCCCCCCGCCGATGATGACCAAGGACCGGTCCATCCGTCAGTATGCTGAAGATGGTGGCGGTGCCTGGGTTGGTGGCCAGCAGTGTGAGCGCCCTGAGAGCTGCGATTCAGGGGTAGAGCTGGGATGCTGCCAGGTTCTCTCAGAGTCTTGATTTATGGGAAGCCGCTCCCTGGCTCCTGCTGGCTCTGTTCAGTGGGGACACTGTGTGGCTGTCCTGGTGGGGGTGGGGAAGGGGGAGGGTAGAAGGAAAGAAAGGAAATAAAAGACCAGATGCCTGATGTTTAGGCCCAGTGGGTAGAGACCCTCCCCCACTGCCTCCTATTGTATTTGGTCACCCATGGTTTGCTGTTTAATCGTTCTGATCTGATGTGTGTGCTTGTTTACTCTCCCTGCTAGTCCATAGGCCCCTGAAAGGCAGACACTGGCTTCTATTTCTGGTGTCTGCCCCTCCATGCCACCCCACCCCACGCCACGCAGGCTCCCAGTGCGACCCTGGGTTCATGTGAAATCTGGATACAGCCCATAACGGGGCTGCCTGGCTGGCTGTGTGGAGAGTAGCAGGGGTTCATTAATCCTAGAAGGAAGGGCTCCCAGAAAAGTCCCAGCCCCTGCTCCCCGAGGCCCAAAAACATCACTGTGGCACCCTTTGCCAGCTCGGCGCCTCCTGGGCCTGGGCCTGCCACTGCTGGCTCCGAGGGCCTCCCTCCCTGGCCTCCCTGGGGAGACGCGAGCCTTCAGCTCTGAGCTCTCAGCTGGCTCTGTGAGCAGCGCCGCTCCAAAGCCAGTCTGAATGGATGTGGCCACCTCCCTGCCTACAAACATCTCACCGCCTTCCTGCATAACTCATGGCCCGGCTCCCTCGGAGAGAGACCGTCTGGGCCATCCTCCATCCTCCCCGTTTCTTCTCCGGGCCTTCATCGTCCCCTCTTGCTGAGCAGGTTTTGCCGGGACCTGACTCTGGCTGTAAGCGGGCAGGGACCTGTTAGAGCAGCGCTTCTCAACCTATGGGTCGTGACCCCTTTGGGGGTCAAACGACCCTTTCACAGGGGTCGCCTAAATACATCCTGCATATCAGACATTTACATTACGATTCATAACAGTAGCAACATTACAGTTATAAAGTAGCAACGGAAATAATTTTATGGCTGAGGGTCACCACAACATGAGGAACTGTATTAAAGGGCTGCGGCATCGGGAAGGTTGAGAACCACTGTGTTCGAGAAAAGCAAGAGGGGCCCTGCCCTCCTGCAGCTCCAAATCCATTGGGGTGAGCAGAACACAACGCTCATTGCGAAACCCTTCGAGGCAACGCTCGCTTGATAAGCACCACATGTGTGCACGGCCTGGTCCCGGCCCAGCCTGGGCTCTCTTGGGTGGGCCAGGGGCAGGGAGGGGCCCATCGGGAAAAATAGGAAGAACATTCTTCCAAGAGCGTGGAGAGCCAAGCAGTCGTCCACTCCTCAGCTGTGTGACTTTGGGCGAGTCACCTAACCTCTGCGGGTTCGAGTTATTTAGCCACAAACCAAGGCTCCGGAGAGTCTGGGATTCGGACAGGGGATGGCACAGCTGCAGCCCTGTTGCTAGGCAGAGAAGGGCTTGAGAACTCAAGGCCCAGGCCAGCAGGGATGGGCACCGGACCTGACTTCCCATGACCATTAGGAGGGAGGGGCCACACCGGAGAGGCTGTGCGCCGTCCTCCCGACCCCAGTTCCAAGGCTGCAGTGGGCAAGGAACGGAGAAACCTGGCTGGGGAGGGCGGGTATGGGGGTTTGGGAGCCTCATCAGCACCAACCAGAACAAACAAAGACAAGCTCTCCCTCCAGCTTGAGCTGTTTATTTGCAAACAGCAGTGTTTGCACTGGCCACCATTCTCCCGCCTCCCAGGCCAACAGAGGCTGTCTGTGTGCTGCCCCACCTCCTCCCCGGCTGTCTCTGGCCTCCACCAGGGCCTGATGCTGTGCAAATCCCCTGGCTCTTTGCAGGGCCTCCTCACACATGGAATCTGTGCAGACTCTGCTCCAGACCAGTGCAATGGTCAGGGGTAGTTTAGGAGGGAGGTTAGAAGGGGAGGCATCCAGCTCTGGGGACAGCAGCAGCGTCATCCCAGGTGCCTGACTGTGACCACCGCTCAGCATCCCACCCCCATTCCACATCTCAGGGTCCAGGCTCAGCTATGGGTCCTGGCCATGTCCATCAGCGCTGCGGATTTGGGGCTACGAGGACCTCCAAACTGACCCCCTGAGGCCCCAAAGCCCTGAGCCCAGGAGACCAAACCTCCCTGAAGTTTTGGCAAAGTCAGAGCCAGGCCAGTACACAGTGTCCCTCTGTGAGGCCAAACAGCCTCATTCCAGCAATTCTGTGCTTTGGGGTAAGCACCTTCGCGATAGGGTCGCATCAGGTAAGCAACTACTTTGGGGAGAGGTAGTTCCACTGACCAAGCGAGAACCTGTTTTCTTCTCCGAAGGCAGAAACTAGCCTGAGATGCTGGGTGGGGCCCAGGGCCTGTGAAGAGGAAGGACACCCAGGGGTCGGGAGGGGGGCCCAGCAGCAGGGCCAGTGGACATCTGGTCTCCCCCTTGGGGGAGGTGAGCCTGAGACAGGTGCCTGTTGGAACAGAGGCTTAGGGAGGGATGGGACAGAAGGGTCTGAAGCCAGCAGAGAGGATAGCGGTTGCCCTGGTCAGCCCCAAGACCACCCCTAAGGGCACAGATGCCCTTTCCTTGCCCACACCCTCAGCTCCTGTCTGCTCTCTGCCTCGAAGGACAGGGGAGTCAGGAAAATTCTGCAGACATGCCAACACCACCCCTCCCTTCCAACCCCCAGACTTAGGCCATCCTGGCAGGCTGACCCCACCCCGGACTGGAGGGGAGGCTCCGGAGATGGGGAGGCCTCTGGTAAGAATGCTGATCGGCCCAGCACACGTATGGGCCCCGTCAGGATGGGGCTTGAGGCTGGGGTGTGGGTGCAGGAGACATCAGACTTGGGCCCAGGAGCTTTGAAGTTAGGCAGCTGAGAGGACAGGCAGTGACCCCAGCAGTGTGGCCTCTGACCTTCCCTTGACCTCTCTGAACTTTAGTTTTGTTCAGTGGGGATGAATTCCAGCGGGGGGGGGGGGGGGGTGTGTGTGTGTGTGTGTGTGTGTGTGTGTAAGTGCTTACACCTGTTCACAGCCTCCGCTGGGACTTGGGCGAGTGGCAGGGTTTCATGCCCAGCTCCTTAGCACGACTTCAGTGAGGAGCCCAGAACCCACCCGGGGACCCGAGCTGGGCTCCTGACTAAACGGCCCCAGCGTGGAATCTGTTGCACAGGCCAGGCCCCAGGAAGGAGAGGTCTCTCTGTCTTTCTTGAAGTCACCCTCCAAAGGAGGTCCAGCCCAGCTGGTGTGGTTCAGTGGTTGAGCATTGGCCTATGAACCAGGAGATCATGGTTCGATTCCCGGTCAGGGTACATGCCCGGGTTGTGGGCTCAACCCCAAGCAGGGGACATGCAGGAGGCAGCCGATTAATGAAGAGACAAACTCTCTCCCCCTCTCCCTTCCCCTCTGAAGTAGATAAATATGTAATAAAATAAAGAAGGGTCTAGGGTGTCCCTGGGCTAGGGTGGCAGCATTCCAGTCCCTGAGGTCATGCTGTACTTCTGGATTTCAACCTTCCAACACCTTCTCCCTACACATGAGCCCACACACACACACACATACACACACACACACACACACACGGCATGCAATGGTCCCAATGGTCCCCTGCCTGGACCAGAGTAAGGTCAGGGCCATCCCTTGGCGTCCAGTCAACCATGAATCTAATGGTCTGGGAAAGCGAAGGAAAGCCTGAGAGTGGGAAGCAGCACCCCAGCGTGGGCTCTGTGATGGTGGGTGGGGATGTGTCTCAGAGTTGACTGTACTCACAGGAATCCCAGATTTCTACTGTGACAGCTGCTGGTTCCCTCCGCATTCTCCACCCCTGTCCCCCTCTGACTCACGGCCACCTGGCTGCCCAGCACCTCTGAGGAAGACCCCAAACACGCCAATCCTGCTGCCCTCGCCTCCCACCCCCCACTTCACTTCACATGTCCAAATAAGGAGCTTTAAAGTGTGACCAAAAGAAGTCCCCGCATGTAGGACACATCAGGCCTTGGGAGCTCTGCAGCTTTGAAGCAGCTTGGTGTAGTGGAAAGAGGAAGTGAGGTGCAAGGTCAGACCAGGTCAGGCGAGGTGCAGGAACTGATGTCCCGAGTCCTGGGGACAGGATGTCCCAACAGCTTAGGGCATCTGGGCTCTGCCACCTACCTACTGAGTGACCACGGTCAGTAAGTTACCCTCTGAGGGCGGAGGGGACTAATTCCTTCCTCCTGTGATCAAACCCTCCATGGCTGCTGTTTCACTTACCAAGTCTATGCAAAGGCTGCCCGTGATCTGCCCCCCCTTCATGTCTGCTCCCACCACTCTTCCCCTCCATCCCCCTGACCAACGCCTGCTCCTCAGCACCCAGGGCGTGGCGTCCCCTGCCTGGACCAGGGTAAGGGCTGTAAGGACTGAATGAGATCAGTGTGCCAAGTGGCTGACCCAGGCCCTGGCCCAGAGTAGGTTGTCAGTAGCTCCAACAACACGCATGATCTCAGCTCACAGCAGCTCCGTCCTTCCAGGGACTCAGGCCAAGAACTGTGGAGTCATTACTGACTCTCTCTCTCACATCCTCCCCAGAACCACCGGCGAATCCTGTTGTCTCTCCCAGTCAGGCAGCATCCCGCCTCTTCTCACCACCTCCTCACACTCTATCCAGGTCCTCGCCTGCCACTCTCCTCCATTATGGTTTCCCGCCAAGTCTCTCACTGGCCTTCAGTCTTTGCTCAGCCCTGTAGGTAGAGGATCAAGCCCCCATGGGTCCCTGTTTCACTTAGCAAGTCCTTGCAACGACTGCTGTGATCTGCCCTCCCCTCACCTCTGCTCCCCCTGGTCTCCCCTCCATCTCCCTGGTCCACGCCTGCTCCTCAGCACTCAGGGCCTGGTGTCCCCGGCCTGGGCCAGGGGTGCACGGTCTCTAAACCCACGTGATTCAGCGTCCCCTTCCCTGTGAGGCCACCTGGACCACTACGATCACACTGCTCCTCACCCCAGCCAGCCCCGTACCCCCAGCCGACCCTGGGCCCACAGCATTTAACACCTTCCAGAACACCACGCGACTCGCCGCTCACGCTGGTTAATGCCTGTGGTCTGTCTTTCTCACTAGAGCATAAGCCCCACAGACCTTGGTTTTGCTCCCTTCGCATCTCAAGTTCCTAGGACTCAATCAATATGTGCCGTGTGAATGACAGGATCTCCCACAACCCTATGAGGTGGTCAAGGCAATCAACTCCTTTAAAAAATTTATGTTGTGCCCTAACTGGTATGGCTCAGTGGATAGAGCATCGGCCTGTGGTCTGAAGGGTCCCAGGTTCGATGCTGGTCGGGAGCATGTACCTTGGTTGCGGGCACATCGCCAGTGAGGGGAGTGCAGGAGGCAGCTGGTCGATGTTTCTCTCTCATCGATGTTTCTAACTCTCTATCCCTCTCCCTTCCTCTCTCTGTAAAAAATCAATAAAATATATATTTTTAAAAAATAAATAAATAAATTATGTTGTTATTGATTTGAGAGACAGAGGGAGGGAGGAAGGGAGGGAGGGAGGGAAACACCATGTGAGAAACATGATCAGCTGCCTCTTGCACGCCCCCTACTGGGGATCAAGCCCAAAACCTGGGCTTGTGGCCTGACTGGGAATAGAACTGGCGACCTTTTGGTGCACGGGACGATGCTCCACCAACTGAGCCACCAGCCAGGGCAGCAACCAACTCCTTTTAATGACAGAAAGCACCAGGCTTTCTACAGTGAAGCGCTGATCTCCCCTGGTGCCTGGAGGCAGGGTGGGGGTGACCCTGGGAAATGGCTCCCTGTCCCCTCAGTCACCTCCCCTTTCTGGTTCTCCCACCCTGGGGTGCTGCCCCTTCAGCCCTGGCACAAGCACAGAGGCAAACCCCTGCCCCTGGCTCCCACCTGCACAGCTGAGGCCAACTGGAGCTTTCCCGAGTTTTTACTACTTCCTACCATGAGAAAAATTCGGGAAATTAGCACCGAGAATACAAGAATCATAAAAACAGTCTGCTTGATGGAGTGCAGATTGCTGGCCCAGTCCTCACAGCGAGGAAATGGACTTGTTTCCAGTACCTTCTGAGGTGTCAGTATTCTTTATATATATATTTTTATAAAATATACTTTTATTGATTTCACAGAGGAAGGAAGGAAGGAAGGAAGGAAGGAAGGAAGGAAGGAAGGAAGGAAGGAAGGAAGGAGGAAGGGAGGGAGGGAGGGAGAGAAAGAAACATCAATGATGAGAATCATTGATCGGCTGCCTCCTGCAAACCCCTACTGGGAATTGAGCCCACAACCTGGGCATGTGCCCTTGATCAGAATCAAACCCAGGACCCTTCCGTTTCCAGGCCGATGCACTACCTACTGAGCCAACCCAGCTAGGGCCAGGGGTCAGCACTCCTGCCACAGGTGCCAGGATAACAAAAGAAATCAGTGCAGCCATGTCTTTCATGAAGCTGCGTCTGCAAAGGCCTAGCCAGGTCAGGTCGCCCCTGCCCGGGACTTGCAATCCGATCCCCAGGGAGCTTTACATTTAATTAAACAATGACCCTTTGTCTCCCAACTACCTTGTTGCAAATGCAGCTGGGAATGGGGCAGCTGGAACACAGAGGGAAACTGAGGCTCAAAGTGGGGCCATATTTGGAGTTTCCACCAAGTCGGAACAAGATCCCAGGGAAGCTGATGCCCTGGGAGGGGTGTCTTTGGAGGAGAATCCTTTTATCTTCTTGGGAAACTTTGCTTGGCACAATAAAAGCCATAAAACACCTACTGTGTGTCAGGCACTGCGCTCAGTATTGGGGATACAGCGGTGAACTAGATGGATGGGGCTCCTGTCCTCATGGGGCCTACTGTTTTCAGGGGAGACAGACATTAAGCAAATGCACAAATAATGATTCTTAACCACAGAGGAAAGACCTCCGAAGGAGAGGCATGCAGTGCCATGGAAATGTACGATAGGCGAACTTGACTTTGCGCGAGGCGGGGGAGGGGGCGTCACAGGCTTTAGTGAGAGCTGGCTGCAGGACACTGTTGGATTACTTGTAGCATGTCGACAATGGTCTCCCCATCTGTCCCTGCAGGAGGCTGGACAGAAGGGGAGCCCTGAGGCCCTTGGCAGCGGGTAGACCCCTGGGTAGAGAGTAAGACCTGGCCATGATGGGGCAGAGGGTCCTGAGGGTGCAGCCTGGCTCTGCCCCACATTCTTTCCAGACTCAGCCCAGCCCCCAGCACCCTGAGCCAGCCAGCAGGCTGCTGGCGCTCAGCCCGTGGATGCAGCGGGGCAGGGCTCCATGACCTCACTGTAATGGTGTCCTCCAATCCCGCCAGCAGGAGCAGAAAACAAACACCGAAAAGTCCCCTAGTGCTCCCAGATGCCTGTGCAGGAAGACTCAGGCTTGGGGTGTGGGCAGAGTGCCCGGCTCAGGAGGCCTGAATGGAATCTGAAAGTGCTTGCTTCTTGCTGAAAAATACCAAAGATTGCTCAACATTCCTTTGACCCCAGGAGCTGGGATTTGGCAGGAGGTGAGGAGAGCTGGGGACCCGGAGCCTGTGGGCCTGCCTGGTGGCTCAGGACTGACAGGGAACAGCCCCTCCACCCTGCTTCCTGGAGGGGGTGCTGTACAGACCCCACTCCACGCACACACAGGGGCTCGGAGGTGGCGGGGACTCTGGGGGTCTGGAAGGAGGACAGAGAAACCCGTAGGCTTCCGTGGAGGAGAAAAGACAGTCCTGTCCTCTGGTGACAGCTGCCAAGTCCCCCAGAAAAGTCATCCTACGTCACACGCAGCAAGGGAGAGTGCTGCCCACCGCCCTGTCAGCGGATGGGCTGGATCAGAGAGGCACTTCCAGGAAGTGCTGATGGGATTTGATCGCTGGAGTTAAAGCGAGGACTTGATGGTATTGAGGTCCTTGACGTGGGGGAGGGTAAAGATGGGGCCGCCTTTAGAAGAGAAAGGGGGAGAGAGAGAGGATTAGGATGCGGAGAATAGAAATTTGGTTTGGGAATACTGCATATTTTAAAATAAACAACAAAAAGCAAAGAAAAACCCCACATACAATCCAGGGGATAAGTAAGCAAAAACATTTCCCCAAAAGAAAACATGCAAATAGCGAAAACATAACCAAGTGTCGATCTCATCATTCCATTAACTAAGACCCTGTTGGCTGAAAAATAATCAAAATTTAAGTTTGCAAGTTTAGTTGAAGAAAAGAATTTAGGAATGATTCATGACAGACTGGGAGAGCAGAGGAACAGCTGGGACCAGATCCTCACAGCCTGGCAAGTTCACTCCATCGCATCTGCCCTTCTCTACACGCCTGCCTTCTCCTCTGTCAGGCTGGTACTGTCCACGCGCAGGAAGTGTGGCTTTAGGGAGCTCCCCTGGCTCTCGGCTCACGGATTCCCCTCCAGAGAGCTACTAAGACCTGCTCTTTCTGGTCTCAAGGTCAAACATGTCAAGGGAGGGCTGGTTCGTCAGCCCAGGCTCAGCGGGAGCTATTATGACTCGCCACCTTAGGCCAAGCACCCTTCCTCGGGCTGATAAACAGTGCCTGCGGCAGGATGTAGAAAAGAATGGAGCTCACATGTTAATCAGGAAAAAAACGCTACTCAGAAGGTGGCGATGCTCTTCTGGGCCTGCAGGGCCGTAGGCAACTCACTGGATTCCCAGCACATCCTCATACTGTTCTTTCCACACAAATAATGCCCCTCGATGCCTTTTTTTAAAAAAATATTTTTAAAATTAATTTCAGAGAGAGGAAGGGAGACGCAGAGAGATAGAAACTTCAATGATGAAAGAGAATCATTGATTGGCTGCCTCCTGCACGCCCCACACTGGGGATCGAGCCCACAATCCAGGCATGTGCCCTGACTGGGAATCGAAACGTGACCTCCTAGTTCATAGGTCGATGCTCAACCACTGAGCCACACCGGCCAGGCTCAATGCCCTTTCTTACCGTAGTGCTATCAGCCCCTTCCCGGTGGAATGTGACTCATGGCACCCAGCTACTGCAACTCCGAGCCCAGGATCTACTACATGGGAACTCTCCTTTTCCTCGGGCGGTTTGTGTTGATTCTCCATGTCCTGCAGGCTCAGAACAGCACCTGTAGGTGTGGGTTTATGGCTTTTTCTAATCAGCATCCAGGAGCACTTTCTGTCTGAGAGTTTTTCTGTTATCTCTTCAGGTTTCTGTCTGCTCTAATCCCTTCCCTTGAGCCTCTTACATGGAAACTCTCCAACTCTCCTCCACGTCTTGTCATTCCCCTCTCACAATTCCCTGTGTGTGTTGTTGTTGTTGTTTTAAATCTCCTGTGCTGAGTTTAGGTGAATTCCTTCCTCTTCCAAAACATCAATTATTTACTCACTCTATCGGGTCTAGAGCTTCCCCATCTGTTCAGCTTTTGTCAAGTCCTGGGTATTTTTCGCTTCCACGGTTTCTGATCGTGTGCACCGAGTCTTGGTGATCTCTGCCCTCCTCTTTTGAGGATTCCAAACATGCTTACTTTACAAGCGTTCTCATCTTGCTCTAGTATTTTCCTTTCGTGTGGGAGCAGTTTCTCTCTTGCTGATTGCTTTGCTTGGCAGTCTTTCTTCACATTCGTTTTCCTGTTTCTTTTGTTTCCTCGCCACGGAGATGTTTATCTTCGTTTGAAATGTGTCCTTTTATTTTCTTCTCTTTCATGCATCGCTCTTCACTGCAGAGGGAGGTTCAGGGCGCAGGCCCTGGAGACTGCCTGTGTGCACACCTGGGCTTGCTAGCTGCCCGGCCTCCGACTTCACCTCTCTGAGTCCCAGTTCCCCCTGTAACTGAGGGGGAATAATAGCCCCCACCTAAAAGGGTTGCTGGGAGGATGGAGTGAGCCCTTGAAACAGGGCCTCGAACATAGCGCGCGTCTCCTGCATGTTGGGTATTATTTCTATGTCTTTGGAGAAAATGACTCGAAGCATTCACTTCAAGGCCACCTGACAGCACATCCAAGCCCGGGATTCCTGCGTGTGTCTGTCCCTCTAGGTCAAGTCCTCTCACGGCTCCTCAGGATCTTGTAACCGACGAGTGTTGGTTATGTGATCACTATAAGCATCCACCGCCTCCACCTCACCTCATGTTCAGCGCTGGTGGGAAATGCAACTGTAATAACTGTCATCATTGGAAAGGAGGTGACATGCTGTGGTCAATGGCCCGACATGCAGACCACATCCGACTGGACAGGGCGGTGAGGTCAGGGTTGAGGCTGGGGGTATGGCTGCACCTCCGCACAGAGGGAGGGAGGTGGTTGCCAGTCCGACTCTCCAGGTTTGGCCTGCGGGGAGCAGCTCCCTTGCCCACGTTCACGAGGCCCCTCATGAGGCGTGGGTGGGGCGTGTGTGGAAAGGATCCCCCCAATCTCACCTACCACTTCTTGGAGTCACTTCATGACAGAGGTTCCCAGACCAGCTGGATGGACGAATCTCCTGGGCAACTGGGCGCAGACATGTTCCCCATCATGCCCAGGTCCACTGGCTCCCCAACAAGGTGCTTGGGACTCTTTGTATTTTTTTATTTTCAAATTTCAACTTTTATTAAACAAACCAAAGCCAAGAACTTTTCCATGCCTTAGAGAGTGCTGCCCCACAATGGGACCGTCAATTCATGGCTGCAGGCACATGGCTGAAGTCTGGCCACGTCCCGTCCCAAATGCTCCCACGCTGCCAGGAACAGGAAGCTCGGCGTGAGGATTCCAGCCCAAGTGCCTACGAAAGGCACTTGCTCCACCGCCACTTCTTGGGGCTCCGGGAACCTGAGTTTGCATGGGGGCCTTCTCAACCCCAGTGCAGAGCTCCGGGCTCGGCAGGGTCACCCTCACCCGGAGCTGCGGGGCCTCCAGGCGCAGGCCTGGCTCAGGGCCACTATGTGGCACCCGTACAGTCGTCAACTCGTGCAATGCTCCAGAAGGACCCGTAGCCTCCTCCACTTCTTTCTGGCCACCAGCCAGCTTCTCCTGCTTCTCAGCTGCCGTGACCACCACCTCCGAGGGGAAGCCATGGTGCTTGGAGCCCGGACCTGGGAACAGGGTGGAGACTTGGCCACGGAGCAGCGGCCAGCCCCTCTGGGAGCTCCAACCTCAGGAATCTATTTTTAATAACCATTCCAGGTGATTCTTATCATCAGGGAATTTTTAAAACATCACCTTCGTGGTTAAGCAATCATAGAGTTTGGCAGACTTGGGGTTTGTTTGGTTGTTTT
The DNA here is from genome assembly GCA_004026665.1 of Murina feae. Taxonomy (NCBI): domain Eukaryota; kingdom Metazoa; phylum Chordata; class Mammalia; order Chiroptera; family Vespertilionidae; genus Murina; species Murina feae. The sequence continues at coordinate 64,223 of PVJC01001452.1, forward strand.
TTTGGGGTTTTTTTTTAGCACTTCAATCCTGAAAACCTTGATCATCTCACTGTGAGTTTCATTGGTGGGGGGGCCATGTGGGATGAAGGGCGTACTGGACCCCCCCCACACGGCTCCAGATCCTTAGAGTGGCTCAGTAGGCTCCCCCCTTCCTCTGGGCTCAGCAGGAAACGGGGATGAAGCAGGGCCACCTGGTCCTGTCCCTGCTCTGGGACATTCCTCTCCCACAGGGGCAGGGGAGAGGCTGGGAATTCCTCATCAGGCTCCATGCTGCCCTGCTCAGGGGCACTGCTATCCCCTGTGGGTGGGGGAGAGGTTGGGGACGCCTCATCAGGCAGAGTGTGCGACCACGACATGAGGGGCTCGGCTAGTTGCGGTCCTTCATTTGGGAGCTTGTCGATTTCCAGGTCCCAGTCCGGGTTCCAATTTCTATATTAAGATTCTTCTTGGCCTTCCTCTCCACGACAGCATCATCCTCTCCAACGGGTTTTGTGTGAAGAGCAGAAGCATGCCCCTAGCAGTGGCTATGGCTCGCCTGTCCCTCTGCTCCAATACAAAAGGATGGAGCTTGTTTCCTCTCATCAAAATATTTCAAATGACAAACAAAGGCTCTAAAAGGCTTAGCTTGGCTCAGGCAGCTTGTGGAGTTGGGAACACGTTTTTAGAAAGAAGAGGAGCGCTTCCCGGAAGAGTCTTTTCTGGGTACCTGTGCTCTACCCCCAACTCACAGACATACAAATGAAAATGGCAATGAAACGCCCTTGGAACGGAATGGCATGACGATACCCTGTGGCTTCCCATCGCTGCGAAAAGAAATCACCACACATTTTGTGGCTTAAGGCACCCCAAAAGTCTTCTCTCACAGATCTAGAGTCAGAAGTCTAATACAGTCTCACGAGGCTAAGATCAGGGTGGCACAAGGCAGGGCTGTGTTCCTTCTGGGGTTTCTAAGGGAGAATCCATTTCCTCAAGTTTTCCAGCTTCTAGATATCTCCCACATTCCTTGGCTTGTGGCCCCTTCCTCCTTCCTCAAAACCAGAAACCTGGTGCTGAGTCCTTCTCACACAGCTGTCTTCCTGGTTCTCTCCTGCCTCTTTCTTCCACTGTAAGGACCCTTGTGATGACCTTGGGCCTGTCTATAATACAGCAGCATCTCCCCATCTCAAGTTCAGCTGATTTACAACTTTCTTTTTTAAATTATTATTGATTTGAGAGAGGGGGGGGGATGGAGGGAGGATAGAGAGAGAAAGAGTGAGAGAGACACTGATATGAGAGAGGAACATCGATTGGCTGCCTCCCCTATGTACCCAGACTGGGAATCAAACCTGACACCTTTTGGTGTTTGGGACGACACTCCAACCAACTGAGCCACCCAGCCAAGGTCTGATTAACAACCTCCATACCCCTTTGCCACTATGGTAACCTACTCATAGGCTCCACAGGTCAGATGAGACATCTTTGGGGGCCACTGATCTGCCTATCACAGCTGATAAGAGGGCAGTGAAGAAATCTCAATTTCTTCTGGTGAAGTAACAAATTTGCATGACATTTCTGGAAAGCAAATTGATAGTTTGGTAATATAGGCCTTAAAATATTCATATTTGTTCATCCAATAATTTTAATAATCTTTCCTAAAGAAATAATGCTAGTTATATAGTATATATGGGGGGGTTGAATTTAATAATGCTAAATATAGAATACAGCATTTAATAATGCTAAATAATGCTGAATACATAGTATGTATGGGGGAGGGGATAAAATGTTCATCTCCACTTTATTTATCCACCAACAAAATTGGAAACAAATCTAGTGCGCAGGGGCAGAAAAGCTAAGTAAACCGTGCTATGTCTATATAAGGAAACACTATGTTGACAATAAAAAGTTTTGTTTCTGAGAAGCTTTAATGAAATAAAACCATGTGTACGCACCAATGTGAAGTAAAGAGAGGAGGATATCTGTACCGTCTTCTCAGTTTTGCCATGAACCTAAAACTGCTCTAAAAAAAACAGTCCATTTTGTAAAATATATTTTTACCGATTTCAGAGAGGGAGGGAGAGGGAGAGCGAAGTAGAAACATCAATGATCATTGATCGGCTGCCTCCTACACACCTCCTACTGGGGATGTGCCCACAACCAAGGTACATGCCTTTGACCAGAATCGAACCTGGGACTCTTCAGTCTGCAGGCTGACGCTCTATCCATTGAGCCAAATCAGCCAGGGCATAAGTCTATTAATTAAAAAAAAAAAAGAAGAAGAGGATGCAAAACAAGCATAGATACACTGTAATTTTTTTAAAAACACAGATATACAAAACGGCCTAACATGGGTTCCACTAGGGTGGTGGGACTCTTTGCAGGTGATTTCTTTCTCTCTCTCTCTGCTTTTCAATTTATTGTTCAATTGCTCTAAGGCGCACAGCATTGGACGCAATGTAATCCTTGTCTCTTCACACATTCTCATGAGTTCAGGCACTGCCACTTTCACTCACTTGATAGCTTGCTGGTTATTCTGATCATGGGATCAGCAACAGGATACTAACACTTAAAACAATAGCATCCCTAAGCATATCTCCCCACCACACACATACACACACACACCCCGGAAAGGCTCCCTATTTGATATAACCGTGACCTCTAATCCCGTGTTTATCTCTTCTTCATGCTGTGTTTTTTTAATATAGTTGCAGTGCATCCAAACATCTGAGTGTGTGTGGATCGAGTCTTCAGCTCATTCGGGTAGATGCCAAGGGGTGGGATGGCTGGGTCCTCAGGGAAAAGGACGTTCAACTGCTTTCCCAAGTGGCTGCCCGTGTTGCATTCCCACCAGCAACGAAGCAGCGTTCTCGTGGCCCCGGCCCCGCCGGCCTTCGGCCTGGTCAGTTCTGGCTGCGCTGTCCTGCGCTGGCTGTTGCCATTCTGAGAGGTGTGAATGGTATTTCCCTCTTGTTCTAATTTGCAAATTCCTAACGACTATGATGTTGAATATCCTTCCAGATGCTATTTACCACGCGTCTGTCCTCTTTGCTGAGATGTCTGTTCAGGTCTTTGACCTTTTATTTTTTTAATTGGTCTGTTTCCTTCTCCCATTTGACGTCAGCAAACCCTTCCTACTCATCCTTCAGACCTTAACCCAGTGACCCCTCCCGCTGTGTACCTCTTCTTCTTCACAGTCGCCACAGTTGCAACTGGATGGGTGGGTATTTGTCTAATTGTTTTGAATGCTGGCTGTTTCCCCGAGTCTGGAAGAGCGAGAACTGAGCTGGCTTTGTTCCCTGGACGAGCCAGCGCTGTGCCTGACGCCTGGGAGGTGCTGCACGAGTCTCTGGGAGTGAGGGCTGAAGCAGCGCCTCGCTGGGAAAGAAGGGTCACCTGAAGAAACTACTTTGAATGCACAGTTTGACCCGAATTTCAAAGAGCGTTTAGGGCAGTGGGAGGAGGCAGAGGGCTGAAACCCAAGCCAAAAGGCACGGCCCTGTAAGACTGGGGGCGGAAATACTAACGTGTAAACTGAGCTGAGGCTCAAACCTACGACGAGGACCGCAGAAAGGCTGTTTTAGAAACGATTTGGAGCAAGAAAAATAGCAAGGAAGAGTCAGGCCCCACACTCAGTGGGAGGGGCATCACTTTCGAGGCAGAATGTTTTTCTCCCTCGAGGAGAGTAACTCTCAAGCTGGAAAGTGCAAAGGCAAATTCCAGGAGAAGCCTGTCAAGTCCACCGGCCTCTCAGGTCGGTGGTAAGGTGTGGGAGCCTCTGGGAGCTGCTGGCCATGTCACATGAGCTTCGTTTGGAGATGAACCTTCCAGAACTTGGAGATATGACTGCAGAGCCACAGTCCATGATTTGTGAGAAATTTGCAAAAGGCACCAGTAGCAGGGAAATGTGCACTATTGCTCAATTTTCAAAAAGGGAAAGACATGCATTCGGATAAGTTTAGTTTCCTCTGACTTTGGAACTTGACACTGACTCGTGGCAGAGAGGGTGTGGAGGGGGAGCCCACACGGGGCCCGTGTAGACAGGGGGTCTGCCCGCATTCAGGCTGCAGGGATGCGCGGGGCCTTCTGTTTCCAACAGGGACACAGATGCAGCAGCCGAGCGAGCCTGGGCCCCTCAGCCACGCACTGCACACACAGGCAACAGCGAGAGAGAGATTGTTTCCTTGTTTCACTGGACTGAATGATGCCCCCCAAAAAAACACAAAACTTACGTCCACCTTAGACTGTGATTGTATTTGGAAATAGAGTCATTGCAGATATAATTAGTTATGAGGAGGTCATACTGGTAGGATGGTCCTATAGCTAATCTGACTGGAATCGTAAGAAGAGAGGAGGACACACACAGCCGCCTGTGTGACCATGGAGACAGACATTACAGCGATGCCCCACAAAGCAAAGGACGCCAAGGGCTATGAGACACCGGAATCTGGGAGAGAGGCTCCCTGAGTCTCCGGGCAGAACCAAGCCACCAGCACCTTGGTTTCTGACTCTGGCCTCCTAAACTTGGGAGAGAATCCATTTTTGTTGTTTTAAGACACCAGGTTTGTGGCACTTTGTAATGGCCATCCTCGATACACATCAATGTGGGCATGTGAGGTTCGAGAGATTAATCTGGGAAATGAGAAGATTACTAAGCAGCTGTTTTATCTGCTTGGATAAGTCAGGAAAGTGCTGAAATGATATGCTGTGGTATTTCTGTGGATGAAGTGGGGCAGTGTGGGTGAGAGGTAACTCGAGGCAAAGGGTCGCAGCCAGCGCGGCTGGACGTACTCATGCGACATAATGCAAAGTCCGTAGAGATAACAGGATAGATGTCATGTTCCACATTCAAATTGACCCAGAGAGCTACAAAGAGGAAGCAAACGGCCCTAGGCAAAATTTTAGGGGGAAATATAAAGTCAGATCTTTAGGTTCAAAAAGTCAATTTGCAAGAATGAGCTATAGACCTGGATTGGAAGCAACTCATACAGGAAATTTTCTGGAGATGTGCAGTTGATAGACCAGCTTCGAAGGATACGGCAATATGAGTTAGTTACTCAAAAAAGAACAAAAGGCACAGCCAGTGTGGCTCAATGGTTGAGCGTCATCAACCTATGAACCAGAATGTCAGGGCACATGCCCTGGTTGTGGGCTCAGTCCCCATTGAGGCAGCCAATCAATCAATGATCCTCTCTCATCATTGATGTTTTTATCACTCTCTCCCTCTATCATCCTCTCTGAAATCAATAAAAATACATATCTATATTTAATGTTTTTAAAAAGTAACAAAAGCTTAGTCATCCAGATGTACTAGTAACCCTAACGCATTAATCAAGTTCATTACCGATACGTTAAAATACTTTACTATGGGTCATTGAAGTGCTTCCTGGGGAAACCAGATGATTAATGACTCACGTTGATACACAGGAGTGACGAAGTGAGGGTACCAGTGAGGGAAGGAGGGCAGTTTCCAGGAACATGCTCAGCATGGAAATATGAATGAGCAGCCTCCAGATCCAACACGGACCCTTCCCAGTGGTGCCCTTCCAGGCGGCTGCATCAGAGGAGCTGAGGCGGATCAGGTAGGAGCTGCAGGCAAGGCCACTGCTCCAAACAACAAGGCAAACCAGCAGGGGAGCAACAAGGCGTGAGCTGCAACAGGGCCTCCACCTGTCCACCTGCCCCGCCTCCCCAGCACTCTTGCCTCTGCCTCCCCATCTGGCACAAACCTCTTTGTAGCCCACCCAGCTCCCAACACTGCAGAGAAGGGAATTCTGGGAAACGCAGTTCCAGCTAAATCGACACTGCAAATCCAACATAACTTCAGAAAGACTATTTTGTGCCTTTTCGCCTAGAAATACACTTACAGGAAAAAATTATGAAAAGAATTCCTGTATACCCAGCTTTCCCAAACGTCAGCATCTTACACAGCACAGTATAATGGTCCAAACAAGGAAATGAACCCTGATACTACTCAGCAATTCACAGGTCTTTTTCAAATGAAGTTAATCGTCCCCCTAATCTCCCTTTCTTGGTCCAGAACCCAATCCAGGCTCCCGTACAGCACCTACTGTCATGTCTCCTTCAACCTGGGAGAGTTCATCAGTCTTCAGAGACTTTTCCAGAGGAAATGTGACAAACCAGGAAATGTCTGGAATGTGAGGGTCTGGAAAGCCAGAAGCCGGAGGACCCGGTGCCAGAAGGAGCTGTCAGCCTAGAGAGGAGAAGTCTTCAGGGGACGCATTAGTTGTCTTTAAACGCTGGAGGACCCTCATGCAAAAGATGGAGCGTTGCCCCAGGGGAAGGAAACAGAACCAAGAGGTGCCTGGTACCACCCAGAATATTCTATCAGTGAGAACTAACTAAGCAGACCCCGGGCCTTGCAGCACTGAGCTGGGTTAGGGAAGACAGACAGGCCTGAGTAACCAGAAGCCAGGCAGGGGTGGGTCAGGGTGGGGGTGGGGTGGCAGAGCAGAAGTAGCTATGGAGCAGCGGGACCAGGCCCTGGTGACTTAGGGACGGTGACTCACGGATGTCAGACTCAGGGGAGAGCAGAGCAGGCAGAGGCTTGATTGGCAGGCCCCAGGGAGAAGGTCGAGAAGGTCGGGAGACCAGAGCAGGAGCAGAGGGCCCCTCCTCTAACAGGTTTGCAGTCCAAACCCACTATGAACAGGCAGCTTGTGACACTGCCAATAGCGCAAGCAGCGGGCCATCTGTCCAGTGCATCTACTCTACAGCTCACTGACCCGGCGCGAGGGAGGGGCTCTGGAGGGACAGGGGGTTGTTCTTCGGTCTGGAGGCTCTGAGTTGGGAACAAAGGCACAGGGACACCTCCTAGGGGATGCCGAGGCATGCTGGGGGGTGAAAGTCTCCAAATTCATGGCTCTGACTCAGGTCCAGACAGTTCCCGGGGCTTCCTGGCAGGGTTCTTCAGAGGGACGTTAACCACATCTACTTGAAATGCATGTCATCATTGAGTAATAAGGCCAATTAAATGGGGCAAGGAAAAGCAATTAGCTGCAGCAAAGGTGAGGGCGGTGTTTCACTTCTGTTCTTTAAAACCAGTCCACAGCTGGATTTTCCTGCCAGCTCAGCTCAGCACACACTTACCTAGTAGTTAACCAACCTCCTCATGAGAAGTAACTACTGACTGTGTCATAGTGCAGTGCCCTCAATACTGTGGCCTTGTCCACTGATTGGCAGGTCTGTCTGCCACTCATTCATCATCTCTCCCTCCAGCCATCCATGTATATCTTCATCCATCAAGCCCACACTTGTTTAGCTTCCACTACGTGCCAGGTTCTGTGTTGACTGTTGGGGGCATACTACTACTAATAATAATAACAATAATAATCTACTTATATGAAAAGCCAGCCACCAGTACGCCGAACCGACCAGAACTACCAGAAATCAGAACTCCAGGCCCCTGGCCCAGGCGGGCCCCGCCCCCCAGGGAGCGGTTGGAGGCGCCCCTAGGCAACGCGACAGGGTGCGAGTTTGATGGGGGAAAGTCCAAGAAATAAGAGGGCAGGTCTTAAGGGTCTGCGGGGTTGGGGTGGTCCGCAGGAGTAGCTGTGGCGTGTGCTGGGGCAGGAAGAGGAAGATCCGATTGGAAAGCGGCTCAGCACGGTACCTTTCACACTGCGAACCAGGACGGCGCCGGCCGCGGGCTGAATGGGCGGTTGTTCCATGCGTGCGCTTGGGACCGACATGGTCATGGCAGCGGCTGTTCTCCCGAAAC
>PVJC01001452.1:72036-93692 GCA_004026665.1 Murina feae
TGGGATGGTGGAGGAGCTTGGGCTCCCACCGCTAGGACGTGAGCCTGTATTGCGCATGTGCATAGTCAGCCCTGCAGTCCTCAGTCCGCAGTATTTGGAGGTGACTTCGGGCGGGAAATTATTCCCATTGAGGTTTGCTGTTCCCTTGCGGAGAGGAAGGACAGAATTAAAGGTTTCGTTTGTTACCTGGGTTTGAAGCGGAGGAAAATGGGATAGTGATGAAGAAGAAACTTTGGAGATAGTGAAGGGCAATTTGTCCAGACTGTTGAGAGCTCAGAATTAGAGTTTAATTGGGTTAGAAATCCTGCTAATAGCACCTGATCCTGAACTCTGAGCACTCTGCTTTTAGGTGTTCCAGTTCAAGTGCTTGGCGACGCCTATTAAAACACTCCTGGTTTGGAAAGTGTTTGTATAGAAGCCTGTAAGTATTAAGTATTTGCTGTGTTTACCATGCTTAACTCCCTGTAAGGAATATGGAATAATGTTAAACACCCATGTTCCCAAGAAGCTTGAATTTTAAAATAAAAAATAAAGAAGAAATATAAATATTAAAAATTTAAAAAGAAGAAGCTTGAATTTTAGGCAGGTGAGCGGTTAGGAGCTAGCGGTCCCAGATTACAAGAGGGCGCAGGCCGGGCTGAGTCCCCCTCTACCCCCAACAGGAATTTCATGCACTGGGCCTCTAGTAATAATAATAAAAACATCTCTCCTACTCTCAGGGGGCTTATGGTTTAGTGGCGGTTAGGAGGATGGAGGTAACAAAACAATGAAACTGTCATTGGGTGAAACAGACTTAAGCTAAGGAAGGTTTGATTTCTATTTAAAACTCACCCAATTGTACAATTTTTAGAGATGATTCACAGTCATCTGTAAGGAATAAGTAAAGTTATTTGAACTTCCACACGCAGGTTCAGACTTTATGTGACTCATGAGATATTCTTGGCACTGGAATCGGATTCAATGAGATTCAATTTAATAAATTCGTCTTGAGCACCAACTAGGAGGGAAAGGATTGATACCCCAATACCTCCCCTTTTCAGAATCGAGATCAGGAGAACCTCTCTGATGGGCTGACATGGTTCCCACCTCAGCACTGGGCGTGGGAAAAGCCACCAAGGGCTGCCCCCAGGAGGGAAGGAGACTGTGAAGACGTGACCTGACCTCTGACCCGGTAACCCCAGCAGGGAGCCCAAGTGTGGAGTGTTCTTGGCTGAGCGCCACACTGAGACCATGGGAGTGTCTTCCCTGGAAAACCAGCATGGCCTGTGCACAGATCTGAGCTGTCAACACCAGAGCAGCCCTGAGCTGGGTGGGACTCGTGGTCATCAAAGGACCTGAGCTCCAGGCACTTCCCTGTCACTCACTGGTCGCCTGAGTTGGCTCAAGTCCCCAGCCATGAACAGGGGTCATTACAGTTAGGTCCTCAGAGGCTTGGAGGCTGGCTTGAGAGGCTACATGGGAAGGCTCTCTGCGGCTGAAACAAGGGTGTGAATCGGGAACCATCTCGCTGGCATTTTCCCATCCATAGTAGGGGGTGATGCTTGACTGCCTATCTGATTTTCACCTTGATCTTGGGTGAGAAATTGCTGATGGAGTCTTAAATCATTCATCGTATTGCTCTACTTTGGACAGTAGTGTTATTTGCTTTTTTTTTTTTTTTTAACCTAATGTTTCTAAGCCCAACTTTGCTGTAAAATAGGGCAACCCAATGTTCCTCATAGGATGGTTGTATTATGTGCCCCTTTTGTGATAACTCATTTTATGCCAACAGCAGGCCTATGGGGTGTGTACAATTGCTATCCCCAGTTCACAGAGAGGAAATAGGCGCACAGAGAAGTAACTTGGTCAAGATCACACAACTGGGAAATAATGGAGCCAGCATATGAACCCACAATGCCGGTCCCAGAGCCTTGCTCCCGGGTGCTGCACTATCCTGGTTATTGTGGTGGAGACACGAATCCAGTCCCAGCTCAGCTGGAAAGGTGGCGGAGAGGAATGAAGTGTAAGTTTCTTCAAATCTGGGCTAACCCTTGGCCAAGCGGGGCCCAGTTCCACCTGTTTTTCTAAATCACCTCAATATCTTATTTCCCTTCATTTGTTTGTGCTGAATGGTCACTTTAATAGTGCAAAATGGTCAAATGCAAGAGAGAGAGAGAGGGAGGGAGGGAGAGAGAGACAAGAGAGGCTTGGGGAGAGAAACAAGATTAACATAATACCATGTATTATAAATAATAGCTTGGGTCCAGTTGGACATAAAAAACCGGACCAAATAAGGGGAAAAACGAGGATCCTCTTTTGAGTAACATGTTTAGAAACTAACATTATGCCCCCGAGAGGCTTAGCAAAAAGTAAGAATTTCCCAGGTCAAAGAGGCCTGGGAATGATCGAGGCCGGGACCCCAGAGACAGCCAGTGTGAAACAGAAGGAGAAGCCTGAAGCAGTCGGTACCAAAGCAAAGGGTGCAGGAAGGAAAGACAGAGAAGCAGACGGGAAACCGTGTCGCCGTGAAAACCCATAGGTGCTGGGAGATGCTGCCCAGAGCAAAAGAAAGGAGAGTGCAGGCCCAGGTACGGGTGGGCAGGGTGTGCTTGAGGGGCTCTGTCTGGCTCCTCCCCCTGGTGCTGGAGACAGGGAAGGTCCGGGTTTTCTTAAAAACTAAGGCGAACTTGGCCATGTTTATGTTCTGAGCACTGACCATGCACCTGCCCCTTAGACCAGGATGTAAAGACCACCCAAAGATGGCACTGCCCTCAGGCATTTCCTGTCTCCTGAGATAGCATAGGCGCATGATGGCCATGTCATGCAGTGATTGCTTTGGGGACTTGGGGAAAGAGGGCCAAAGAGGAAGCAGGTCTGGGCACAGGGAAGATGATATCTGGGTTGCACCTCGGAGAATAACGTGGGGTTTTGCAGGTGGGTGGCGCTGAACCGCCATCATTCCCGGCAGAGGGAACTTCACCTGCAAAGGCTGAGCTCACACGGCCTGTTCCAGAAGGCACGCTGTCGGGTACGATGGGAACGGAGGCCTGGGTGGGACATGGTGATGGACGGGGCTGGGGAGGGGGCAGAAGTCAGATCACGGGTTATGATCTCTAGGTTACCCACTCATCTCTGATGCTTTGCTAAGAACCCTGAACAGGAAGCCGTGTCGCCATGGAAACCCTCAGTGCTGGGGGATGCTGCCCAGAGCATCTGGTGCTACTGTGCTCCGGGGTTAACCTGTCAGCACTTCTCAAACTGCAGGTCACAGCTCATTGGTGGGTAATGAAAGCAGCTTCGTGTTTTAAGACTAGAACTTCCTTTAATGATGACGTTGACTAGAGCATTGTCTTTCGCGTAATCTGTTGTGGACAATCTGCTTCATTTTTTAAAAATTCCAGTGCCGCGGGCTGATGCTTCCGTCACATGCAGTTGAACAGTAGGAATGAATTACTAGAAGGAGGACCGGGCTCTTGGACGGCACAGCGATGTCCAGTTGCCGTTACCGTCCCTAAAAGCACTCTCTTAGCAGCTTTATTGAGGTATAACTCACGTAGCATACAACTCACCCCTTTAAAGTGAACAGTTCCATGGTGTTCAGTGTATTCACAGAGCTGTACACCGTCACCACAGCCAATTCTAGGACATGTTCATCACCCCTGAAAGGACGCGCCTGCCCTTTTCCCTCCGGGTTCCCCCCTCACCCCCCGCCCATCACATGACCACACCCCTGATCCATCGTCAGCTGACGCATGTTGAAGTTATTTCCACCTCCGGGCTGTTCTGAACCCTGCTGCTCTGAACCTATGTTGTCCTTTCTCTCGGGTAGATGCACCTAGGAGTGGGATTGCTGGTCCCATAACTCAAGGTTTATCCTCTTTCTTTTCTTGTTTATTTTTTATTGATGTCAGAGAGGAAGGGAGAGGGAGAGAGAGACAGAAACATCAATGATGAGAGAGAATCATTTATCAACTGCCATCTGCACGCCCAGGACTCGGGCACGTGCCCTGCCCGGAATCAAACCGGCGGGTGACCTCTTGGTTCCTGGGTTGATGCCCAGCCGCTGAGCTGCACCCGGCGGGACCAGGTTTACCGCCTCCAGGAACCAGCATGCTGTTTGCCCAGCGGCCGCGCTGTTTCGCATTCTCACGGCAGCGTCTGAGGGTTCCGTTCCTTCACACCGTCACCAGCACTCATTTGTGGCCGTCCTAGCGGGTGCGAGGTGATATCTCACCGTGGTCGGTGCTCGCATTTCCTTGACCCCTGACGTCAAGCATCTTTTCGTGCGCTAAGCCCCAACTCAGCTCCTGCACGCGATGGTCTTGCTGCTGGCGACAAGCAGCTCGCAGACCTCCCCTCGAGGAGCACCGGCGGGAAAGTGTGCACGCCCCTCACGGAATGAGGTGAGGTGCGGTTTTAGAACACGCTCGTTTCGGTCACATACGTGTGGTTTTTTTTGCGTTCAGGGTCAAGGTGCAAATGTATTTGTATTTCGAACCCTTGAACCCCTTCCTGGCCCTGACCTCCAGCCGCAGGAAGCAGCTACCCTTGCAGAGGGACACTGTCCCTGCACACAGGGGCACGGCCAGTGCCACTGCCCAGGCTCTGAGGACGTCTGATTGGCAGCTTAACCACATGAAGCTAATAAAAAGAGTTGAACTGCAAACCCATTTAATGAATAAAATAGGCTCACTATTTTGAACTTATTTCAAAAACGATTTAAAAGGGCTATTTCCATTGTGTGTGACTGCGCTATGAATTTGATCACAGTTTTAAACGCCTGGGAAGGGTGGCTGCTGCGAGGAGCCGGTTTGCTCTGAGGAATTCCTAGAGGCGGGTGGTTCATTCCTTTCCCAACCTGGGTGTCCCCTCAGTGGGGTGCACGGCACACCCTCGGCTTGTATGTGTGCTCGTGTCTGCATACATGTGCACACACACAAATGTCCCTGCGCACCCATATTCAGGAGCATGGCTCACGGGAGCCGGCCAGGGAAGCAATCCAGAGGTCCCTTGAAGGATGCGTGGATTTTCAAAAAATGTGATGCAAACGTACAATGGAATGTTATTCAGACTTTAAACATTAGGGAATCCTGTCACGTGCTACAACGTGGCTAAAACTTGGCGACGTCGTGCTAAGTGAAATAAGCCAGTCGCCAAAAAGACCAGCACCGTGTGGTTTCGCTTACATGAGGGACCCAAAGGAGCCAAACTCCTGGAGGCAGAAAGGGGGTGGGAGTGGCCGGAGCGGGGGGAGGGGAAGCGGGGAGTTGTTATTCGAAGGCTATGGAGCCCCAGGCTTGCAAGATGAAAATATTCTAGAGATCGGTTACACAATGTGCACACACTTCGTACCACGCTCAGCTCCACCCTGAAAGCGTAAGCTGGTCAAGTTCACGATGTGTGTTTGTTTGTGTTTTTAACCACAATTTAAAATAAAAGTAAAAATTTTAAGATGATGCCACGTGGAAGTCACACCACTGAACGAACACAGAATTTGGGTGTCGGGCCGTAGGAAACTGAATTGAAATCCCTGATGTCCCTCTTCAGAGCTGTGGGCACATCAGCCCTGGTGCCTGGCTGCCACTGGTTCTCGGTGCATGGCGGGGGGAGGGGTAGGAGGGGGAGAAGGCTCGGAGTGAAGTGGCTGGTAAAGACAGAGGGCAAAGCAGAGAGCTGTGCTTCCCACGTGCAGTGATAGGCCACCCGCAGCCCCTTCCCCTTGCTCTCCTGTCTGCCTGTCTGCCTTCTGGTCGGGAAGCCCCTGTGACCCCCAACCATAAAATCATTCTCGCTGCTACTTCATCACTGTCATGTTGCTACTGTTATGAATCGTAATGTAAATAACTGATAGGCAGGATGGTCTTAGGCGACCCCTGTGAAAGGATTGTTCGACCCCCAAAGGGGTCGCAACCCACAGGTTGAGAACCGCTGACTTAGAGGGAGGAGGTGACATTGTCCTGAAGAAACTCCCAGGACAGTGCCTGGACGCCACCCTGGGCCCTGCGACAGGGGGAGGGGGGCACCCTGCTGCTGGCATCGCTGCGAGGAGTGGCTGTCTGATGGGAAGTGGAGGCGGAAGGCGGCTTTGGGGCTCTCTGCCCCTGGTTCCAGGAGACTCGCCGCCGGCCTGTCAGCCATCAAAGTGCCGCTCCTTAAAGCCCAGCTCCATCCAGAAGCTTCTGGCTGTGTCTGTCGGAGGCCGAGCTGCGCCCTGGCCAGCGGCTGCTGCGGACCAACCCAACGTGTTCTCACTCGGGGCGGGCAAGGCCCAGGAAGGGCGCTGGCAGGGTTCTCTGTTTCCATCCCCGGCGAGGGTGGGGTGCGCTGGGTATGTCTCCAGAGGCTGCGTGGGCCGCTGGGCACAAGCACAACGCAGGAGACAGGGAGGCACCGGGTTGGGAAGCGGCAGCTCCTCTGCGGGCTATTAGGCTGCACGTTGCCCTCCTCACGCATTCGCATTCGCAGGAAGCCATCGCTGCCCCTTCGGGGAGCCGGGGCCCAAGTGCCTGGGCCTGGGGCAGGCCACTGACTCTCTCCGCCTTAGTTGCCTTGTCTGCAAACGAGGACGCTATGCCCCCTCCTAGGCAATGCGGGCAGGGCCTGGGTGCTGCAGTGCCAGCTGTCGTTTTTAACCACCTGAAACAGTGGCCTGTCCGTGGACTCCCCCTGGTTTTCTAGCCATGAGGTTACATCATCAATGAATAAACGATAAGCTGGCCAGTTCTTTTCCCAATATCCAGCTTTCTATGTCCATTTCCTGCCTTATCTCACTGGCTGTACCGTAGGCCCTTTGGGGGAATGGTGGGCCACGTGGAAATTTCCAGCAGCGAAGGGGAGGCTGGAAGTGAGACCAGAGAGCTCCCAGCAGACCGACGTCTAGGAAGCTGCCGTGGGCGGTGGGGTGTGATGGGCCGATGGCTCGGCTGTGGAGGGAGCCCCAGTGAACAGCCAGGGGACACCGGCTGAGACACCCGAGAAGAAGGGCTGGCTGCCCTGGGTGACGATACCGAGCATGAAAACAAATGACTAAGACGGGTCATCAGAGCAGTTCTATTACGATTTATTCATCTGAAGCGGAAACAAAAAAAAAAAAAGGAAAGAATTTGGGAGAAGTTTGCAAATACTTTTGTTTTCTACTGTGTCACCAAGGTCTGTCACAAGTTAACTATTTCCAAATTACTTTGCAATTCGTGAACGTTTGTCAAAGTATTTCCAGTTTACGAAGCTAACGTACCCAGGAGGCTGTATTTCATCCTTGCAAAATCCCTACGGTGATCAGTCTGTAACTGTTAGAGTGTTCGCTGTTGTTCAAAACTCATTTTCTCTATAAATGTGCCAAAAAGTAAGCATTGGGTTATTACATTTCGGATTTTTTAAATCATCCCCAAAAGAAAACAACAACAAAAATTGGTGTGGGTGACGAATATATGGAGTTTATGATACTTTTATGTTTGCATGATATAGGTTTTAATATTTCTATAATAGTTTTTTTTGTAATGGTTAAAAAGCAACCACAAAATCCCTCTGGTAGATATTACCAGATGTGAGGCACTGTAACACAGTAGTTGAGAACGGGGACCTGGACTTCCAAGCCTGGCTTACTAGCTGTGTGACCTTTTGTGCGTCAGTTAACCTCTCTGTGCCTCCATTTCTGCATCTATAAAAAGGAGGCAGTAGTAGGACCTCCGTCAGGGGGTTGCTTAGTAGTATGGTAAGAACCCTGTAAGGGTAGTGTTGTTATGTATAACTAGAGCCTTTATGGCTTGCAAAGCTCTCTCCCTCTCTGACCTTCCTGGATGTCTGTCAGACATTCCCTTGCAATTCACATTGCAGTTGAACCTCGGTCTTCAGCAGGGCCTGAAAGAGAGAGAGAGAGAGAGAGAGAGAGAGAGAGAGAGAGAGAGAGAGAGGTGTGACCTGCCTGAGTTGCCCTACTGGGCCCTGGAGGCGTGGCATGACCCATTAGAATATTAAATAATTAGTCCCAGGCAACAGATCTGCCCTGGCTGTCGGGATATGTGGTTCCTGATCTATGGGACCCTGAGGCTGGAGGGGAGGGAGGAAATGGACATGTACTCTGAGGGCCTGCAGGCCTCCTGCTATATTTTAGAAGTGAATTCAGTCACCACCTCCCTCTGCCCCCCACCCCTAGCCCTAGGGTCGCCCTGGCTCAGCCGGGCAGCATCCCCAGCAGAACCTCTTTCTCCCCACACCGCAGTATCGGCCTCATGTGGCTTAGCCTGGCCCTCCTCTCTGCCCTTCTGTCCCACACGGGCCACGGGCACGGGACCTTCTGTTGCAACGGGGCACACCAGACCCTGCGCCAAGGACTGTTCGCCTCCATCAGGCCCCTAAGGCCACACAGAGGAAGGAAAAACCAGGATTGAACGAAAGGCAGAGGCCACCCGCAGCTGCCAGCGCTCTCGGGCCGCTGGGCCCCTGGGGAAGGAGGCAGAGGTTGGAGGCGCCTGCTGAAAGGGGTCTGAGGAGGAATGGTGTGTGGCAGGGAAAGGACGGGGCACAGAAACTGGTGAGGCCCACAGCAGGGCCTCGAGCAGCTGCGGGGCTGGTGGAAACCCAACCGAGGCGAGAATTCAACCCGACAGGTGTTTATGGCACCTGGGCCAGGCCTGTCCTGCCACCTCGTGTTGCTCACAGATGGACCTCACGGGCCACGGAGCAGACACGGCTCAGAGAGGCCACCGGCCGGGCCTGTGCCGAGGCCCAGCGATGCCTGACCTGAGCTCGCAGCCAGCGAGGGCCCCACCCTTCGCAAAGAACTTGCTGAGTCACAGGCTGCCGGGGATGCTGCCGGGGATGCTGCCCGGCTGAGCCAGGGCGACCCTGGGGCTAGGGGTGGGGGGCGGAGGGAGGTGGTGACTGAATTCACTTCTAAAACATAGCAGGAGGCCTGCAGGCCCTCAGAATACATGTCCATTTCCTCCCTCCCCTCCAGCCTCAGGGCCCCAAACTGAGGATGCTGAGACTCAGAGGGGTGAGGGTGCGGGGAGGCGAGGGAGGTTCAGGGAGCCCTGAGGCCTGGTTTGTCCTTTTCTCCACATCCCCATGGTCTATGTCACCAACCCAGCCAAGCACTGTCATGGACACCCAGAGCCACAATGCGCCCATTGTACAGATAAGGAAACTGAGGCTCGGGGATGTCACGTGGCCACTCGGCAGCTGTACAGTGTTAGAATCTGGACTCGAACCCAGGCCTGTCTGATGCCATACTCTTCACATTAGGCCAAGGTCCTCTCTCACTCTTCGCCCCCCTCAGGTCCAGATGGTGAGTTGGGGGTCACCCCATCTAAGGCAATCATGCCCGCTTGTTTCTGCCCTGGTGCCCCCCCCCACGCCCACAGGGAGCTCCTCCCTCGGGCCTCCTTCAGTTACCCCAGCCCTGGGGAGGGAGGACCTTGCCCAGTCTCTCCTTGCAGCCAGTCACCACTCCTTTAGGAAATGCCACCTCCTCTGTGGGCCCCTTTCTCTCTGCCCCTGGAGCTCTGCGTGCTCGGATGCTGACCCACCATGGGAACTAACCATGTGCGCATCTTCCCCTGCCGGCCAGAGCAGGCTGCTCTCTCCTCCGGGCCCGGGAAGGGCGGACGGAAGGACGGGAAGCCAGCACTGGGCCTGGTGTCATTCGCAAGGAGCTTGCATCAGGAGGGCACCCTGTCATCTAGAGGAGCTGGGGAGACCAAGGCCAGCAGAGAGAGTGACTTCACTGGCCCTCGAGTCACCCGAGGGTCACATGTCCTGCTCGCTTTGGGCCTCCCCGTGAGGACATGACTCAGCAGCCCCTCAGCTCCACCGACACATGCTGTCCTCGGGGCCAGGCGGGCTCATGGAGACATTTCCCCTCCTGGGTCCTTGGTATCCACCGCCCATGGAAGCTCCCCGGGACCCCTGGCCCTCACCCTGGCCCTGTGCCCTGCCTCCACAGAGCCAGCCTGGGTCTTCCCCCCCCACCCCCCGCAGGCCTCCTCCTGGGCTCAGATGGAACCAGGGGAGCAGCCAAGTCTGAACCAGTGACTCACCCCGACCTTCGGGCCCCGCATTTGGTGAGGACAATGGCGCCAGCGGTCTTCCCCGCCCTCCCTCCTCAGCCAAGGACCAACACCACAGGCCCTCCCTCCTGCAGAGCCAGCCCACTCCCAGGGGGGACCCTTGAACACAGCTCCAGGGCACCCCGAGAGGAGGCTACCCCTGGCTTGTGGTCTGAGCAGCCAGCCTCCAGCCCCTCTGTGCACATGCCCCCCCCCCCCCACCCCCACTGACCTTCTGCCGTGAAAAGCCATTTCCCTGGTGAGGCGCAAGCTGAACCCAAGTGGTTATGCGCATCGGCCCAGGGAGCCCTGGCAGAGCTGGCGGGCAGGACTGGACGAGGCACCGGCTCCTGGGCACGACTTCAGGACCAAGAGTGGCCCCAGGTCCCTGGGCTGGGGAGCAGAAGCCAAGCACACGTTTCCATGGGAGAGAAAGGAAATGCAAGCTTGACCTCTGGGTCCTGCCTGGGGCGCCCTCAAACACCAAGGCCTGGGGAAGGGGCAGGGCATGACATGGTTGGCGCTGGAGGGGTTAGCCTGGGCTGCCCAGCTTCCTGGCAGAAAGAGGCTCCCGGAAGCCTGACCTCCACCATTTAGGTTAGAACCAAGGCTGGCCTGGGGGTTCTCAAGTGCAGGCTCCCTCGCCGACGCCCCTCTCCTGCCCCCGCCCTGTTCCTTGAACCCTTGTCCCCATCCCAGGAAGCTGCCGCCAGTGCTGGCCCGGAGCACAGACAACTGAGGGGCTGACTCACCCACACCAAGCACAGCCGCCTCGACCGCATGGCACCAGCCACATCTGCTTCTCTCGCTGCTCCCCTCGCAGCCAACCTGGCTCGGGCTGCTGCGGGAGACGAGCCTCTGGCGCAGGCAGGACTGTTGCACCACTGGTCCCAGTCACTGGGCCACCATCACACGACTCTCCCGCCATCACAGATTCCTCCACCCAGTGTGTGGATGCCGGGCTCCGCCAGCCGGCACCTCCCACGGCTCTCGCACGCCACTCGCGCAGTGGCTGGGCATTTTCAAAAGTAAGCGTGACCCCGGGGCACTCCTGCTTAAAGGCCCTGGCACAAAGGCCTTGCACGGCCACCTGGCATTTGGGGCCTCTGCCTCTCCTGCCTCCCCTCGCACTGCTCCTCGGCTCCATCCACCACGAACACTCGCCATTTCCCAAGACGTCTCTGCTCTGTCACCTGCCCTTGTCCACGCTGTTCCCACCCCTGGCGATGCCTTTCCCTTCATTTCCTGTCTGGCTCTTACATTCTTAAAGCATTTGCCCTCTGGCCCTTTCCTGACCTTCCAGCAAGGTCACGTGTTTCCTGCCACCCCTGAAAGGGCAGACGCCCCTCTTAGGAAGCAGAGGCCACGGCCCAGCACATTTCAGGGGCTTAGTGGGCCTGCGGCTGGTGGTCACATGACCTGGATGCCCCAAGGATTTCAATTCCTTCAAGAAAAGAACAAGAAGTGTCTAGATCGTGTCTGGGCTTACCCTTGAAATGCCAATCCCTCCCTCCTCACTTACCCCCACCCTGGCTGGGGTCATTCATCAGGAAACACCCAGCCCCCACCTGGGGTAGAGATCGCTTTTGCACGCACCCCCAAGACTTTCCCAAACCCCTCCCCTTGAGCCTCTCCTAAGGGCAGAATAGAGACCCAGCTGAGCACTAAGGGAGAATTTCTTGGCTCCTCATGGCCTGAGGCTTGTGGCTCCCTGGGGAGCCCTGGGGAACCCTGGGGAGGGGGGACCTGGGGATAAAGGGTGGGAAAGCAGTCTGATGGCCCCTATGACCACCCAAAAATGTCTGGTGGGGTGGGGGATGGGGGGAGTGGGAGGACCAGTTATGCTAAGAACAGGGACTCTGGAGTCAGACTCACGTGATTCAACTCCTGGCCCTGCCCTGGGTGAGACCTTTGAGTCTTGGTCTTGTCATCTGTAAAATGGGCTAACAGTGTTGCCCATTAGGTGCTCTACACGGAGCCTGGCAGAGAGAAGTGCCCAGCCACTGAGAGTCCCTCGGGAGACTGTGGGCAGGTCCCTGACCCTCTTCAGGCTGCTGCCTTCCAGGCAGTACAGCCAGGATGGGCCCACACACTCACAGGCTGGGTTCATGAGTGGGAAGGGTCCCCACGGTCATACTCAGGCCAACAGGCCCAGAAAGCACATGCCAACCCCCAACCCCTGCGCAGCTACAAAGAAGAGGAGAGACAGACAGACAGGGCCACCCCCTTACCCACTTTTCCCACTGCCCCATACCCCGGGCACCTGACCTTTGACCTTGGCCCCCTGTGCCGCCCTTTCCTCCCTCCCCTTGGTGTCCCGGAAGCTGGTCTCCCTTCCCGCCTGCCTGGGGCTGGGGGCTGGCCTGCGGGCTGCCAAGGCCATGCTCATGGTCTTACTGGCAAAGACCGAAGCGTCCCGGGACCATCTGGGTTCCTGAAAACCACTGCCCGGGACTGTGGAGAGGGTTCTTCCCTGGGACCTCCACCCGTCCCCACGGTCACGGGCCTCCCAGCAGGGGGTCAGGTGGGGAAGGGTCGGACGCAGGGTGCCACGTGCACTGACTAGCTGGGTGTCCTTTCTGTAGAAGCAAGAGGACACCCCCTCTAGGCTGGGGGCCGGGGGCGGAGAAGGGGATCTATGCTCAGAGCGGCTGAAACTGAGCTGCCAGCCCCGCCGAAAGGGACAGGACAGAGCTGGGCAGCATGGGCCGCAGTGCCCAGACGGAGGTCACAGGCTGAGGACAACACTGTCCCCAAAGGCACACCCAAGGAGATACAATCTTTTAATTACACACTCAGGCTTCCTGGGCGGCTGGCCAGAGTACCCAGCCTGGCAGGGACGCTGCCTCCCTCTGTCCTGACCCTTGGAGGAAGAGGCGTCCGGGGAGCCCAGGACAGAGGAAAGGAGGCGCAGGTGCAGCCGAGGCTGGATTGGACTCTGGTCTCTGAAGAAGCAGAAGGGGGTGAGGGGCAGGCCATGGGGTCCAGATCAATTCAGGACGCCCCTTGGCGCTGCCCAGACTTGGGTGGGGCGGGATGGGAGCAGCACCCTCCCTGCCTCCCTGGGACACAGGAACCCTCTGGCCAGGTTCTCTCCCAGCCACTCATCGCCTGGAGAGGGGTGCCATCCTCTCCCCCCCGCCCCCCAGGCACTCAAGGAAGTCTTCTCGGGCACCTGTTCCTCTGGACAAGGAAAGCGTGGTCAGGCCAGGCCAGGGCAGAGCTGCCAGACTGTGACCCCTTCCTCTCGCAGGATTCAGCACTGAGGTCATCGGCCCCCATCTGCCCCCATCTGCAGGGGGAGGGGGGAGCTTGTCTCTTTAACTCAGGCAATGACTCTGAGATGAGTCTTCTTAACCCCTAGTTTGCCAGGAAGGGAGCAGAGTCTAAGCGAGAGACAGTGAGCAGGCAGGGGTGAGGGCTGGGTTTCCCTGCTTAGGGCTGCCTGCCTCTCCCCTGGAAACTCAGCACACACTGGCTCGGATTTGCAGAACAATATGCTTTTGCAAAGGGCTTTCACAGATGGAAGCGCATCTGATCCCAGGCTTATGGGGTGTCTGGGATACAGAGAGGTACCTCCCTCCAACATGGTCTCCTCACTCCAAGCTCTAAGTCTCTCTGTTAATCCCAATGGGCACCCCTCCTATTCACCCCTGGGCCCTTCCCTCCTCTCCCCCGCCCGCAACCAGGCGTGCCTCCTCTGCTTCCCTTTCAAACTCGCCCAGGGAAGGCAGAAGAAGGAGGCTGGGGGGTCACTTTCTGGTCTCAGCACCCAGAGCCATCCTCACGGCACCTGGTCTACTGACCGCCCCTGTCCTGTCACAGTAAGCGAGTGGGATGACCGAGGGTGGGCCCACACCCCAGGCTGCGGACTGGCGTTGGTTTCTCTGCGGCGTCTGTCTGAGGGCTGTGCCCTAATCTGAAGGCTCTGATCCCACCCTGCTCACAGCCCCAGCCTGTGCAAAGGCCCCGGCAGGCGGAGCTGGACAGCAGCAGAGCAGAGAGTGCACTGGGGACGCCTCTCCAGGCCACAGCAGCCCAGACCTGGAGAGGTCAGGCCTGCGTCTCAGGCTGCTCCCTGCTCAAGACAACGCACTTGGCACAGAGAAAAAGCCTCAGCTGCAGGCTAGCCCGCTGTAGCTTCCCCAGCCCACTCCAACCAGCCAACCCAGGGTAGTAGATGAGAGAACCCTGGGACCCTTCAGCCTGAGTTCAAACCACAGCCCAGCCACCCTTTAGCTGTGTGACTTTGGGCAAGTTTTTAACCTCTCTGTGCCTCAGTTTTCTCATCATTAAAATTAATACAAAAATACAGCACCTATCTCATAGGACAGTCATGGGAAGTTGCTGAGTTAATACATGTCAGGTGCTTGGGACACCTTGTCAGAGCCACATAAGTAGTTGACTTATTACCATTATTTTCATTCTTATTTTCTGACCCAAGACAGACTACAGATATCGGAGCAGGCAAAAACCTACTGCTCTTGGGGAGGTTTTGTGGAAGGAGGTGAGGAAGCCTACTATGCACAGGGTTGTCGCCTGCGATGGGTGGTGGGCGGGTGACTCTCTAAGGGGGTTACATCAGATGGAAGGTGGGTGGGTGACTCTCTCAGGGGGTTACATCAGATGGAAACTGCCGTTCATAGTAGTTCCTCCTCGGGCTAGTCACAAACCTACGGAGCACGCGGGGGTGAGAAATGTGACTATCGTGAGTGTGAAAAATGCTACTACCAGGCAGAATTCCATTTTTAGAAACTGAGAGGTTATTTTGAGCAGAGGGTTGGCGTTCGTTTGTGTGTGTGTGTGTGTGTGTGTGTGTGTGTGTGTTTAATAGCCTCTGCACTCTAACAATACAGGCACGTACGCGCTCTCTCGGGAGAAACCAGGGCACAGTGGGGAGCCCTGCGAGGCTTCTGTGGTTGCTAGGCAACGCCTCTGGCCTCTCACCCCAGCTGGTGGCCCCAGGGCAGAGCCCAGGATGGGCTCCAGGGTGTCTGGAGAAAGCAGCCCCATTTCCATTCAGCCTGAGCAGTGTGTAATTTGGGAGGCAATCAGCAGGGAAGAGCCTTGGTACCGCCGCAGGCATGCTCAGTTTCTAGAGCTACCCGTTAGTTTCCTGTGGCTGCTGAAACAAACGACCCTGAATCTGGCGGCTTACAAAGTTGTTCTCTCTTGGTACTGGAAGCCGAAAGTTCAAAATCGGTATCACTGGGCCCAAATCAAGGTGTCCGTAGGGCTGTGCTCCCTCCGGAGGCTTGATCTGTTCTGTTCCTTGCCTCTTGCAACTTCGTGCGGCTGCCGGCATTCCTTGGCTTGCGGCCACACCCCTCCAGCCTCTGCCTCCGCGGTCATGTTCCCTTCTCCTTTTCCGTGTCAACTCTCCTTCTACCTCTTCTTACATGGACCCTGGTGCTTGCATTTGAGACCTACCTGGATACGCCTCACCATCTCAAGAGTCTGAATCTTACACCTGCTAAGACCTTTTTTTCCATATAAGTGAGCGTTTACAGAATCCCAGGAATTAGGATCTGATGTCTGTGAGGATCAATATTGAGCCCACTATCCAAGCCAATGATTTCCTCCAACAAACTTGGATATTGAGTCGCCCCCTTCTTCCTGGCAGCTGCCCCATCACTCTACTTGGCACCACACACTAAGGCAGGGACAACTGAGCACATGCCACTGACCCCAAGGCCCTGCCTCTCCTGGAGGTCCTGGTATAAACCTGAAACAGAGCTCTGGGAGGAGCAGGGTGTTAGACTCATAGGCAATGGCAGCACCCCATAGGCCTCCAATTATCGCCACACACAAAAAAAATAGGAACTAAAAACCAGAGGCCAGAACTGTGAGAACTCTAGCAAAAAAAAAGCTTTATTTTTTAATCACACCACAAAAATTCCATAAAGACATGGGAAAAATAGAACATGTTAATCCTTCAGAATTCTAGCCTCCAGCAATAATAATAATAAAAAAAACTTGTTGTAGAAAGCAATCTTCCTCCTAGATCTTTTTCTTTCCAGGTAGAATGAGACTAGACTTAATACTTTTTCAAAGTGAACGTGTAATGATACTATACATTGTGCACTTCAACCTGCTTTTTTCAGTAAGTGGTGTATTTTGGGCGCTTTCCACAGCAGTATAAGTAGCATTTCTAAAGGCTCCTGAGGGTACCACTGTACGGACAGACCATGAATTAGTTACCCTGTTGATAGGCATTTGGGGTTTTTTCTAATTTTTTCAGCTGAAACAAATGCGGTAAGACAATTCAGTGAGATACTAGTATTTGACTTGCTACCGGAGGCTCACAAAAATGGGGAGACATTCTTCTCTTTCCTCCACAGACAGCCCCGATCACCCCAAAGCCATCAAACGTTGGGTGAAGAAAGCCAGGGCTTCCCTAGCTCCCAGGAAGAATGAATGGGCCTTTGTTTTCCAAGGCTGAGCCTCACAGAGACAAGGAACCGCATTGTCTAAGAGTGGGGGGAAGAAGCTTCCATGGCAAGTACACAAACATCGCCTCCTGACCTGGCTTAGACATTGTAGAGAACGTATTGCCTCCTGCATCAGAAAAGGCTGGGTGGGATTCAGGTGCGGTTTGATCCAGGAGTTCATGATATCATCAGGCCCTGGTTCCATTTTCCTGTGATTCTTTTGGCTCAGTTCTGCTCTGTGGGTTAGCTTTGCCGCAGGCTCATTTTCTCCTTATACTTAAAAGAGCTATAGCAGTTCAGGGCCCGTCTACTCATGACACTAGGCATCAGAAAAGAAAAATCTCAGCCTTCGGCTTCCGGCAAAGCTCTCAAGATGCATCCTGATTGGACCAGCTCAGGTCATGTGCCCGCACTGAACAGTCACAGCGGTGGGCAGATGGGATGTCCTGACAGCCTTACTCCAGGCCACCTTGTGGGGTTAGAGGTGCAAATGCCTTTCCAAAGTCAGAGGGATTTCCCAATAAAAAGTAGGAGGTTGGGAAAGAGGAAGTAGGGAGGGATGGGAAGTGAAGAGGTGACCAGCGGAAGTTTGTCGGTGTCATCAGGGAGGTTTTGTGGGCTGGGTAAGCCCCATGCTTACGTACCTGTAGAATCCCAAGGGGGTAGAGCCCAAACACAGTGTGTGAGGAGCAAATTCAACGCCCTAAATACACCATGGGCATCGTGGGGGGTGAGTGTACCCTTATTCTAGGATAAAGTCCTAGAAATTCCACTGCAGGGTCAAAGGGCTCACGTATGTAACCTTTAATAAATATTGCTAAATTACCCTCCAATATGGTTTTTACCCACTTCCCTTTCCAACAGGAGAGCCTACGAAAACGTCCACTAACCCGCATCTTGTCGATGCTAAATAGGATCCACCTTCCCAATGCCGGCCATCTTGATGGACTTCACTTGATGTCTAAAAGCTGGTTCTCATTCCTCTCCCGGGAGCTACCTGCTGGGGCCTTGCCTCCCTTGTTGTTGAAGTGTGAAAGCTCTTTGTAACGAGGAATACAAACCCCTAGTTTCATCTGCTGCAGGTCCTCTCCCAGGCTCCGCCCCTGTGTTTGTAGACGGAGCTTTCGCTGTCTAGAACCTTGTGAATTTCATGTGGTTCCCTGTACCAGGCTCTTCCTGGTTTTCCAAAAGGTTTCATCCACTCTGAAATATGGCCACCCTGCCCTCCCTCTGCTTCCTGCGGTTCCTTCGGGTGTTGGCCTGTCTTCTCCGTATGGAATTGATCTTATCACGTACGCATACGTGTGTGATGTGTGTCTGTTTGTTCAGATGAACAGCTGGTTCGGATGTAAGGACTTTCCGAGACTCCCGAGCCTCTGATGCCCCCGGGGCTCTGATTAGGGGTAACATCTTGTTTCCATCAAGTGACCAGAAGGGGTTAGAAGGAAAACGTCTGGTTTCTTTGAATTCAGGGAAAATCGAGAAAAAGGCTGAAGCAAGACCGGGATGCAGTCCTCAGGCAAGGCCGGAGGGGGTGGGGAGTGTCCAGAGGTGGGGCTGAGTTCCTGCAGCGAAGAAGCAAGGACAGAAGCGTGGGCTCCTCCTGAGAGGAGCTCAGGGAGCAGGAGGAAGGTCCCCGTGGGCCCCCTCCTCCCCGCACCCACACCCCCTGCCAGGGAGCGGCCTGTGCTTTGGACCAGCTGCTCCCCAACCTGTCCGTCCAGGACACATTTATTGATTATCAGCTTCAAGCCCAAGACAGCTCTATCACTAACAGTCACGCCCACCTGTGCTTTCCCTTGGGTGGGGGAAGTGGGGGGAGCGGACGGGGTGGGGGGGCAGGGGGCGGTGGTGCTGGGCTGCAGGTCCTGTGCGCCCCGCCTGGCTGGGGACCACGTGGGGGCGAGGCTCACGGCGGCCAGCGAGGCCCAAGCGCAGCCTGTGCAGGAGCGGGGCCCCACATCTGCCTCCGTGCAGACAGGGTTGGCTGAGAAGTGGCATCGCCACCCGGTCCCAGGCCTGGAACCCTCTGTGCCCTGAGTGGGGGGCCTCCCACAGGCAGCCCCTCCCCACGAAGGGCAGCTGCAGGCCGTGGTGGTCACCCGCCCGAATTCCCCAATTCCCTGAGCGTTTCTTGCTGACTCACTGCAGGCCCTGTCCAAGCTCCCTGCCTGCAGCGGGCAAGGAGGGAGGGAGGGGGCGAGGAGACGCATCAGGACCCAGGGATGCTCTGCTGCCGGGTTCTGCTTCTCTGAAGGGACTGGGCTGAGGGCCCGCGTGGACCCTCGTTGACCCTCACTCAGTCACAGCCAGGCCCTCACCCTCCTGGTTCAGAGGACAGGCTCCCCCAGCCGCTCCCCCGTTGCCGTGTTAAAGCACCATCCAGCGCCGGCTGGGGGCTGGCACCTCCCACGCGACTGCCTGTGGCCTGTGCAGTCGTGTGGCATCGCCTGTGACCGTGTGTTCTGTGCCAGTGGGTGTGGTGGAAGGGACTGTGGCTGTGCAGAGTGAGTGCGCCGTGTGTGAGCGTGTCACCGGAGTCCCTGGCACACCATCCGCACCATCCCTGCACAGCACGCAGTCCGCTTGTGTGGCTCCGGGCCGGGGCCTGGGCGCGTGGGGTGGGCGAGCGGGAGGCGCTGTGCGCACGAGTGTGGTTTCCGGCGACTGCGTCCCGGCCTCGCTCGCCTGTGCTCACGTGTGCGGATGCTGTGGCCACGTGTGCTGGAGCGTGTTTGCAGGTGGCTGTGGGACCACGCGGCACAGGCCCAAGGGGGCGAGGGGTCTCAGCACCTGCTCCATGGAGGGTGGGGGACAGGTGTGTCCGTCCTGTGCTCCCCCTTTGCTAGGTTCTGCCCCCGAGGTGCTCCTATGGCTCCCGCTTGCGAGAGGAAGTGCAGGGAGCTCGATCGCGGGTCACTGAGGGGTTCTAGCGTGTTTTCTTGGAAACCAGGCTGCGGGAGTGCGGCCCCTCTGCACCCTGCATCCGGCAGGCTGCCTCCCACCCCCAGGGACGCAGCCAGCTTCTCCCAGGCCTGGCCAGTGCTCCCGCCTCCCCGTACCTTCTGTGGGTGCCCAGGCAGCGCAGCGCCCAGCTTCCCCGCCTTGCACACGTCTATTTAATTTGTACACACAAATTAAAGGCTGTTTGTTGCTCTGTTGTTTTTTTTAAGGCTTTTTTTTTTAATTGCTCGGCCATCACGTGCCTTTAAAAGGGTTTAACACCAACCCCTTCAGGGAAGGCAGAGGGCCCAATAAAATCACCCCACGCAAGGGACCTCGAAATGCGAAACACATCTGATTCTAAAAGCTCTCACAGTCCTGGCCCCTGGCCTGCCGCCTCCTCTTTCCACCTGAGGAGGGAGGGGAGCCTCCTGGCAGACTGCCTTCAAGGGCCCTCCCTGCTCCTGACAGTGAGAGCCTGGCTCACTAGCACCCTCCCGCAGCAGAGGCCCCTGCCTCTCCGAAGGGACTCCAGCTCTCGGGTCCATGGCTCTGCCCAGAAAAGACAGGATCATCTCTAATCCCTCCGGTTTGTCTCCTGCAGCTGAGTGTGGGGCAACAGCTGCCCAGATGTGCAAGCCTCAAACTGCGCCTGCTGGGAAAGAGCCTCTGAGCTTGTTGTGGGCGTGGCAGGTGTGGGTCGGGGGTGGAGCACCCTGACCGGAGAAAGTGCTGGAAGCAGGGCAGAGGGACGGAAGGCTCAGCGAGGGCGAGGAGCCAGGCCGCCCTGCAGAGAACAGGGCTAGGGTTGGCAGGGTTGTTGTGGAGACAGAACCTGGACCAGCAGTTCAGGACACCCAGGCTCTGTCCGAACTCTGCCACCTGGGACTGTGTGACCGGGAGAAGCCACTCCCCCGCCATGGAAGAGTGAACCAGCAGGGGCAATAAATATGCAAAGTGCAGAGCCGCCTCCTGGAGACCATGGGCTACTGCCCTTCCTGGGAGTCTAAGGCCCTTCCCAGCCCAGGTGGTCCTTGTCTCTGAAGAGTCCATCCTTTCTTCCCCATGAGAACTGGCAGGGTCCCCGCACCCAGATCCCAGAAAGCCCCCGCTGGGAGGCAGGTGACAATAGGAAGGAAGGAAGCTAAGGTGCAGGGAGGTGGGCAAGCTTGGCATCAAGGGCTGGAGGCACTGCTACCTCCAAGACCTCCTGCGCCCTCCTGACTTGTCCATCCCACCTGCGCCTGCTCCTCCTTCCCCTCCACCCACCATGGGTCCCCTGGGGCTAGAGCTCATTCTGGTTGATGCTGTGGCTCAGCACTCCTGGGGCATCCAAGCCAGACTCAACAGCCTGAGCCCGATGAACTCAGCACCAGAGGCTAGAAACGTGAGTAAGAGGCAGGCCTCACCTTCTAAGAACTTTTTACAACCATCGTAAGATTGTGAGTGAATACCACATGGCAAATTCAACGGCCTTCGACGTGCGGACAGAAGATGGGAAAGGCTGGGCCGGCCCAGGGACAGCCAACAGGGCATGGTGAGGAGTGCCTCTCTGCATGGCACATGCGTGAGTGACTATGCGAGCTTTGTGGTCAGGAGGCCCCAGGGAAGGGGAGGCTCCCAGCAGTGCAAAATCGCAGTTTCTGGGCACTGGCTTCTAAGATACCTGGGCCCAGGGACCAGGCCTATGACTGGCCTGTGACAGCCAAGGCCTCCGAGCCCATTTCCTGATGCATCACGCGTGGATGGGAGCTGCTTGGCTGTGACACTCACCCCCTAAACATCCCAGACATCTGGCAAGGGCCAGATGGATGGGAGGCAAAGCGGGCTGAAGAGGCATGAGGGGAATGAGCCGGAATTAAAAAGGAGAGGCCCCCAGCTTCAGTCCTGGCTCAGCAGGCCTGGGTCCTGGCTGGAGAGCTGGCTGGGCCCCAGAGGAAGCGGAAAGCACATTCCACAGAGGATTTCTATTCTCGCATTTTTACTTTTCAATTACAGTTGGCATTCAACATTATTTTCCCTTCATTTCAGGTGAACAGAAGAGCGTTAGACAATCATGTACTCTACAAAGCGATCTCCCTGATACTCCAAGTTCCCGCCTGGCCCCAAACGCAGTGTTTACAGTATTATGGACTATGTGCCCTGTGCCCATTTCTACATCTTACCCCCTTGCCCTTTTTGCACCCAGTCATCCAACCCCCCTCCCTTCTGGTAACCATCAGCGTGTTTTCTGTATCTGTGAGTCTGTTTCTGTTTC